>WOFM01000516.1:162278-361021 GCA_011428145.1 Ericerus pela
AATATGATAATCTTTCAAAAGGCAAAACATTATCTTTCTTAATTCTTGAGAAAGGGGGTTACAATGTGGCTACCCAAAAAGTACATCATTTTACCAAAAATACGCCACAATACCTGTTTTTAAGAAAAAAGTCTATCACTACGTGTAAATATATATCTATAAATTTGAGTTATTGGTGCGAAAATTTTCCTGAAGTCCTGAAATAAAAAACGTATCCACCCCCAATCGTGGGAGCTAATACCACACCAAGTGTAATAAGTAAATTTTCTACAGAAAACCTACCTAAAAAGGTTCCCGCTTTGTGAGAAAATCAGTCTGTGAAGATTGAGTAGGTGGTCCCCACAATTGACAAGAACCCAAAGCGTTGATATATATGAGACTAGTTATATAATCTAAGCTCCAATTAAAACAAAAATAGTGGTATCGTCCTGTGGATCCTTACCAAATTCAATACATTAGATCATTGGCTTTGTATTAATGTTTGCCAATATCGTACAAAAATTGTGTCCTTTACCATGGTAACGAGAAAATAGGTTATAATTATATGTAGGTATACTAGAGAGTATCCAATACTGCTATGCAACAATAATTCAAATAGACCTACCATAAATGTGTTGAAATCAGTCGAAATTATCAATTAAAATTTATTAATTAACCACGTGCAATGATATGATATTACAAAGAAAAAAATGATTTCAAGTAAAACTTAGATGTAGGTTTAGCCAAATATATCTGCAATTAGTCATCAGCCCGGTCTTGGCCAAGCTGTAAAAATGATGACCAAATCACAATTGGAGAAATTGGGAGTCTACGCTTATCAGCATAGTGGAACCAGTCAGTAAAATTTCCAGGAAATCTTATCAGTAAAAACGTATTTGGTTTTAAAAAAAAAAGAGTAATTCTTGACAGTCACTCATCCAACAAACAGTGAAAAAAATGCTGCTTCAAAAAGTGTATTTAGCCCATGTCTGCTGTCTCTTTCATGTCAGAATTTTGAAAAAAAATGTATCTAGATGTGATAATGATGCACTCTCAGGCCAATTTTCAGCCTTCTAGCTCAATGAGAAACACAAAAAATAAATGTGTATATTTTTAAATTTATATAGTAGATAGATAAATTATGGTCACGTGATAGCGTTACAGAAGTGTCTTTTATATACATATTATAAGATTATTATGTATCACTCTAATAAACATAAAGGAAAGAAATTGTGCACTGATATTAATTTGACAAAAATTTTTCACTTTTATTGGATCCTTAAATTCTATGTGGATGTGCTAGACATACCCACACACATACGCAACCATTTAATAAACGAATGAATGCACACAAATCCTACCCAGGCACAAGCCTAGTGCCACGAAGTGGTGCACCAGGGCTGGTATAAATTATACCTATTTGAGGAATCTGAGCTCTGTTGCAAATGTAGACAACCTGAGGTACGTTCAAAATAATTGGTCTAGAGGAGTGCTGGTGGGTTCTGTTAAATTAGCTTAAAAAGTTATTTGCATTGCAGGTCTGAGGGGTGAGATACTGTAAAAAATAAAGGAAATGTATAAAACAAGTAAGTGTGAGGAATTTCAACTCCAGCTCAAGTGGGGAATGTGAGCTCCATTTGTATAAACTTTTATATATAATGGCATAAATAAGGAATCTGAGTTTCAGCAATGTTGCCAATAATAAGGGAGCTCAGACAGATCACAGTTATTTATTTATATATTTTGCTATTCAATTAATTTTGATTGCAAAGATTTATTTTATGCTAAAAGTAATTGAGGCGGAGTTCGGATTCATCAGTTATGAAATATTTCCTTCATTTCTTAACAGTAGTAGTGTAAAAGTTGTTCAGATAGAACATTCTCTTTGACAATAGTCCAAATCTATGCACAGTCAATTTTTTATTGCTATGTTAATTTTGGAGGGTTTCTTAAAATTAAAAAAAAAAAGTTTTTTCCAAGAAGTGCAGTTGAAACATTTTCAAGAACCAGCCAAAATTTTACTAAAATCTGAAAATCAGAATTTAACAGATGAAAATGTAACTTATTTGGAATTTTTCAGTTTGGTTTGTGGTATGCCAAATGGGGTGATCTCATGTCACCACAACCAAAACCATATGACATACACAAAATCACATTAAAACTTACCAAATGTAAAACATATGGTCTAGATGATGCAACTTACCGGAGTTCAATTTGTTCAGATAATGCAGTATGTGGATAGCCAGCCATAATTCGAACTTGTATCACCAAGACCTCCATTTTTAGCAAATATGTTCTGGATTTTAATTTAGGAACCGGAAAAAGGCTATCTACCAAAATGATTTACCTCATCATCGGAAACACACTTTCAATCAAATCATATCTCTCATCCCAAAATACCCTCATTTCCTCTTAGCAGATGAACATGATGGTAAATAAGAAATTCATGTTCAATTCAAAATCCTGCGTATAATGAAATAAATACATATATACAACAAAATAATATTAACATACAATAATATGCCGTTGAATACAATTTGGAAACATAAAATCTTCTTAACCGAACATCAAGTAGAAACATGGACATCGTAAGAATTCATAACATAAGAACAAGGTTGTTGCAAAAGCAAGAGCAAAAACAAGAGTAGTTTCATCTACATTTGAATGAGACGAAGAAGACTTCAACTCAATCAAATGGAGGGGAAATTATCCGGCTGATAAATTTCATCTGTTTTCTTATCGAGATAAGAAAGAGGAGAAATCAATCAGCCTTTGAGAAACATATGAAACCTGGTGAAAACCCACTGTAGTAGGTTTTCATCGTGTATCCGGACCAGAATATCAAGTATACTACATGTTGATCATTGAAAACACTCTGAAAAAGTACCTTATAGCCCCTCGGATTCCGAGGGTAGGTTCAAAAACTTCGGCATACATTTTGGATACATTTTCAAACTACTACCAGTTGCCTTGTAAAATGTGGTGAATGAATATATTTGTTACCGTCTCACGCAGACCCTCAGAATGAGAAGGAGAAAAGGTACCGAAGGTGGCATGGCAGGGCCCAAAATTTGGAATAAAAAGCAGTTTTTCAGGGCTAATCCATGGAAGTTTTTGGGTATCAAATCCCCCAAGGCTAAGAAAAATCCACTTAAATACATGTGGAACATGAAAAACATCTAAAAATGTTTTTTTGTTCGCTGCTCTTGCGAAATCATTTTCTCTGTTTATAACCCTCTACTAGAGGGAAATTCTGTTGTTGGCACTGAGAGAACCCATCAGTTTATTCCTCCTGGGACTGAAATTTCTCTTTGAGGCCTTATTCACACTTGATTGAAGAAGGAATTAGAGTCTTAATTGTGGGACGGTAACTTTGTACCAATGTGTTGCTTTTTATCAAAACTGTTACTTTGTACCAGTGTGACTACAAAAAAGTTGTCGCAAAAAAGGTTTATTCTTTTTTTACTGCACAACTTCGTTGAGGAAGTATGTTTGGACCCCTTCTTCGAAATTGTACAGTTTTTTTCAACTTAATTACACATTCGGTCATATCACTAACCATGTACATTTTATTTTAATTTATTATATTTTGACCCTAAGTGGTTTTTAAAAGAATAGAGGTTATATTTATGCTCTGTGTTTTTGGAGTGTTCGAATTGTGCAGTTCAATTTCGAGTAAGATTTTAGGGAGTGATGCCGCAAATGAATACTTTTTCAGACATAATGATTGTTTCTTGATCTAATGCCTAATCTTTGAGATAAGAAAGCATTTAAGTTCAATTTTATCCTTTTTGTTCTGTTACAAAAGTCGTCAATGTTTTGCTTGCAACTTTAAGTTGGATATAATTTCTTTTTGTCAGTTGCTTACGTAGGAGATTATATGTTTGGTATATCTTATTTCCTTTTCTAACGGATTTTTCTTTGTTCAGAACAAGTTTCCTAATTCTTGGATTCAAATGAATTTAAACTCAAAATGTTCATAACAATCTAAAGAGTGTTTTAGGCTATTGACATTTTAAAATCAATTGATTAGAAGGGTGTAATAAAAGAATATGTGAATTTAAAAATTAGAAAAATTTTGTCTATAAGTTTGTGCATATCCACCAATAAGAGCTTCCTATTGAGTGTAATGTGATGTAATGTGATGTAATGTACCCTGGGTGCCGTTTACTAACTATCTATAAAGACCATAAAAATATCATGACAATAAAGAAATTTTTACAAGATGTCTATATAAATAAAACCCAAACGCATCCGCAGAAGTGAACCATTTGTTGATAAGAAGCAATTTTTTTATTATAAATATAAAAATCCACAGTAAAAATCACAAACACCAACATTCCCAACTCTTTATAGCTCTTGACTTATACAGACATCTCCAGACATGGCCGTATAGATCGATAAAGTAGTGATAAGCAAGAAGTATATAGCCCTTGTAGCTGTTTTATGACACAGCTTTAAAGCTTATATAGACAGTTTGTAAATGGCCTCCTGATCAGTTATTCCATTTCAAGAGCATGGACCAGTGGAAAAATTAAAACAGTATTCAACTTGTCATTCACGTTACGGTATTTTCTTCTATTATATACATTTGTGCTACTCACTTGTCAAAAGATGATCTGTATGATATGGTATGTCTCACAGTTGAATTTCCATGGTTAGGTTTTCGCTGTTGAATGGTACTTAAAATATTGTATTTGTAAAAATTAGTTCGTAAAATAGGTATCAAATTATTTTATTTGATGTCTATTATACAGTTTTTCTGTTTGCAGATAGTAAAACACAATGGTTATTGAATAAAGTTTTGTTTTAATGAGGTACTGTAGATAATTTTTTCATTTTTGAGGATTTGAGGTATAATTTCCCATGTTTTTGGGGGTGGGGATTCGAATTTTCTCTCATTTATGAAAACTCATGCTGCAGGACATGTTTTTTGAAGCACTGAGTTTAAATTTGTGGTCTATTTTCACATTGAACCATTCCTTGGGCTCCATAGGGCCCCAAAAAGGGGGTTAAGATAATATTTCCAAATATTACTGATGTTGTTCCAAATGTTTAGTTCAAATTTGAGATCCATTTTCTGATTGAGCGGCTTCTTGTGAGCCACTGTGGCTTCAAATAAGAGATTAAGATTACATTTCCCCATATTACTGTGTGATATGTATGGTCAAACATGTTTTTTGAAGAGCTAAACTCAAATTTTGGGTTTATTCTCTGATTAAACTATGCCTTGGATATCCCATGGTCCCAAAAAATGGGTCTGGGATAATATCGCCATATAATTCTGTGTGATTCATGGTAAAAATTTAATTTTGAGGCACTGAGTTGAAATTTAGGGTCCATTCTTGGATTGAACCACTTCTTGCGAGTCCCCTGTTTCTCAAAAAGAGGGTTAAGATAATATTTCCATATATTATTGTGTGATACGTCGTAAAACATGTTTTTTGACGTGCTGAGTCCAAATTTATGATCTATTTTTAGATTAAGTCACTCTTTGGGCTCATTTTGGCCCTCAAAAAAGGTGTTGAGAAAATATTCAACATATTATCGAGTGATACATCAATGCACATATATTTTGAGGCATTGAGTTCAAATATGG
Organism: Ericerus pela; assembly: GCA_011428145.1. Taxonomy (NCBI): domain Eukaryota; kingdom Metazoa; phylum Arthropoda; class Insecta; order Hemiptera; family Coccidae; genus Ericerus; species Ericerus pela. Next base: position 167,857 of record WOFM01000516.1, read on the forward strand.
GTCCGTTTGTTAATTTGTAGATTGAATCATTCTGTGGCCACTTGTGGACCCCAAAAAAGGGGTTAGGGATGATATTGCCACATATTTTTGTGTGAGTCATTGTAGGACATGTTTTTTGAGATGCTGAGCTCGACTTCGGGATCTGTTTTTGGAGTAAACAGTTCCTTGGGTCTTCGGTAGGCCCCAAAAAAGGTTTTTGAATAATATTTCCACATATTGTTGAATGATACATTGTCAAACATGTTTTTCTAGTTTTAGTCCAATACTCCAAATTGAGGCCAAATCAGAACTAAGCTTACCATGTTTTTTTTTTGTATCATTAGGTTTGTTTGAGGTGACAAATTTTGTACAGATTCTCTGAAGTTAGGGGCTGTTCTACAAATAAATGATCTTTACGGAGCTAACTTCATTTATAAATTTGAATATTTTCGAAATATCTCCCAAATTTTACAGAAACTTTACAGAATACCATAATGTCGACAAAGCCAGTACCATGTTTTTTCAACTTATGCGTGCAACCTTCATCATCAACAATTTAGTATCAGTGTCCACTTAAAAATTAGAAATAAATATATTTAAAAAATAAAAAAATAAAAAAACCTGACTGCTTTAATGGTTAGAATGCTAAAAATGATTCTAGTTGAAATGCAGTAAAAGATGTGACGCAAGTCCTCCAGTCGTTACTTCATATCAGAATTAAATTATGACAATGTTTTATGAAAAATACGAAGATCACAGCATTTCTTTTACTGAGCAACGCAGGCCCTTTGTAATCAAGACCTAACGTATCATCGCGGTAAAAATGGCTCATGGCTGGCATGTTATTGCAACTTTCCTACAAAGATGCATCTTGTACTATTCGAATACATAATAACTATATTTCGCAGAGAGTGTTACCAAATTATGAATACTTAAATTATCCGTATCCATATCTTCCTAGAGCTGCGCATCACCATTTACCCCATTGCCCCAATTATCTAATCCATCATTTTATGTAGGATGACCGTGCAAAATACGCAAATCCGCCGCGAACACAATTTATGTGTTCCCGTAAGACGATCATATTATGACGTGTAATTTGAGCTGTATGTCGAATGACGTGTTGATATACAGGGACGCGTACTCAACCAGTCTAAAATAAAAAACCCTAAGAGTTGAAGGGAAGGTGCATGCATGAAATGCTCATATTACTTACATAATTCTCTTACGTACCCGTAAATTTGACGTTATTGGCAAGAGTGAAAATACAAAAGTACCTATAAAAATTGCAGAAAATCCTTCTCCTTGAAAATCGTACGGCACATTGACAATCGAAAAGTATAGGGTACCTCGAATACCATATTCAATCAATTATCAATGAATTGTATCCATCTTGTATCGTGTTTTTTTAGATGTGAATTTGAATTTGAAAGCATGCTTCTGATTAACGACTTTTAACTTCCGATTTATAAAATGAGGAGTGCAGACCAGTATTCCAGACATCTCTCGTAACCCATATCAATTTTTTTTTGTATTTTTTGGAGTACAAAACTTGTAATTGTTCTTTCATTTCAACTATTAAAGTTATTGCGATGCTAATATCGCCTCAATGCAAAACCCAAGTAATTTTGTTAATTATAGCATATTTTAATGCTGCTCACTGAAGTAATTTTCAGGTCTCACTGAGACTGTGTGCGTTGTATATTGAAAAATTAAAAAAAAGTTGTTGGGAAAATGATGAAATATTCATCTTTTCAGATTATATTATCTGCAGTTGTCATAGTGTTCAATCATGCAACAGTGAACTTAACACCATAATTTTTTTGAAAATATTTTGGCACAGTATTTTCATTTCTTTTTTAGATTTGGCAATTATCTAAGCTTTTGAGGTCAGCTTGGTAATCGTAATTTTTTACAATAGTGAATTAGCTATAAGTAAATATCTTTGCCTGAATTTCCCTCGAGTCCGTGACTGCATGGTTGTGTTGTTCAATAACCCGGGAATGACCATGTCACCAAAAATTTTTTTGAAAACTTTTCACATAATTTTAATTCCTTCTTTGAATTTGGTAGTTTTTCGAGACCGACTTAGTGGTCGTAATTTTTTTACGACAGATTAGCTCGAAGTATTACCTACGAATATTTTTGTCTGAATCAACCTGCACTACAAGTGATAATTATAATGTACTTCGTCGAAAACTCCATGTATATCGTTCATCCAGTTCCTTTTTGTCTTTTAACGTCAACTACGAACAAAAACATGCAGTAAGTCGAGACTTCGTGTCCTAAAAAATACCGGGAAGTATTAATACTTACGAAATGACATTAAAGTTGTCGTTTGTATACGTTTGCCAAAAATTAACGCCAAATTCGCCACCCGTTTCGATTCGACTCTACCAGCGATCTCGTAATTATCCATGGAAAATATAATTAATTTTTTTTCTCTCGTTAATTGACTGGCATCGCACGATTATTTCGGCAAAAAATAAAATAAATATATAAATTGAATAAAGATGGTAAAAAAAATATACATATACTAAATTTTGTGACCCGTCTGGGACTAGATAACCTTCTCAGATTAAGTGAGCTGGCTATTGAATTTTTTCAAGTTCTCTATTAAATAATTATATCATTTTTGCTTGACCAGTTAATGGTAATATTATGATTTATTTTCATTACATAGCGATGGAGGCGAAGATGGTTTATTCTACGCAATTCGGGTGAATTACCTGGACAGTATTTTCTCTGCTATTATACAGATAGAAACTGTAGAAAACTGAAGGGTCAGATCGACTTGGATCAATGTGAACAGGTAAATATTCATTTTTACTTCACTTTTTTTCAATATGTGTGTCTATCTGTATACTGTATGTGTGTTTCCGTGTGGCAGTGTTTATAAAAAAAGATACTCTTGGTAGATCAGTATGGTTTTGAGTTGTAGATATCATGTAAAGGTAGATGTAAGAATTCTTAGGATATCCTCATACGTTTTGATTCAGTAACTTGCTAAGTTTTTACATAAAGCAAGCGAATGACAAGATGGTCATGGTTTTATAAAATTTAATTCAAATAAATAGTACGCTCGTATTACGCACCAAGGTTCAGAAGTGAGTGAGTACTTGCAATGGAAAATTTTTGAAACGAGCACAGCGAGTGGGCAATTCCAGAGTAATGTAAACTCATTTTTGAACCTTGTTGAGAAAGATATTTTTCATAATTGATGATCGGAAACGGCAGAACGTTAATTAAATTCCTCATAATTAATAATCTTCATGTTGGGTGAAGTACTTTCAAAATGATAGAATATGGTGAACACACCACTTTAGTATCAGCAACTGTGGGGCTATTGTAGAGAGTTAGTCTGTCATGCAGCAGGTTGAAGGGTCGAATACCATTAAGTGTTTCTAAATAAGTTTTCTTTAGGAAATCTACTTATTACGCTTGGTGGGGTATTAGCCTCCAGGGTTGGGAGTGGGTACGTTTTATGTTTCATGACCTCGGGAAAATTTTGGCACCATTAACTCAAATTCATATATATATATATATATAATCGTTTTCTTTTCTCATGAAACAGATAATTTTCATCATCCCCACCTCTAATCCTTCCATGAGGTCAATTTTATACTTTGTTTGCAAGCTAACTGGGTAAAACATAGTGCAGCAAGCGTCGTTAGTAAAAGTAGGATTTCAAGAGAAAGAATTATGAATTTTGATGGTCACATTAATTGTCTGTAAGTTTATATGCGTTAATTATCTGTTATGATTGTATGAAATGTGTTAGCTGCTGACAAAATATTAAACAATGTGAAATATAAAAGCATTTTTTCTTGAAAAAATGAAAAATAAATTAAGATGATAAAGTATGATACATCGTCATGTAATTTAAAATAAAACACGAGCCTGTGGTTAATTTTTGTTAAAAGAAAAGTTCATGCAAATAAAAAAAAATATGGTAAAAAGTATTATCGGAAGTATCATCGGGTCGATTCAGATCAAAATTGGTACACGTTACTATAAATTTTAATGAATATTTATTTCAAATTTCGTACATATGGTTCCAAATTTCGCATTTTATGACAAATATAAAAACTAAAATAGAGGTATCAGAAATACCGCCCGACCGATCCGCGCCAAAATTGGATGCGTACTTCAACGAATCAAAATAAATATTTACTCCGAATTTCGTGGTTATTGTGCAAAACTGAGCATATTATAGCCAAAATAAAAACAAAAATGATGATGCTTAGCAAATCCGCACTAAAATCAATAGGTCTGATCTTTGGCTCAGTAAAAATGTTCGTACCTAATTTCGTGATTATCAAACAAAACCTGCGACCTGTACCGTGGTAACAAGAAATTGACTATATATACATATGAATTTGAGTTACTGGTGCCAGAATTTTCCTGAAGTCATGAAATGAAAAACTTACCCACCCTCAACCCTGGAGGCTAATACCGCAATAAGCGTGATAAGTAGGTTTTCTAACGAAAACATACTTATAAATATTGGTTTTGAATTTCGAAATTACACAGTTTGAAACTATTAAATACAAAAATTGACTTGAAGGAAATACCATCTTGTCGATCTACGTGAAAACTGGTAGAATGTTGCATCAATTATAATAAATATTCGTTCAAAATTAAGCATTTTATAGCCAGACTAAAAACGAAAAGAAATATCTTCACCGGAAGTACCGTCCTGTCAATCCGCGCCAAAATTGGTTACTTACTACAATAAGATATAATAAATAAATATTCTGAATTTCGTGACTGTTGGTGAAAAAATTGAGCAAACAAAAATGGTGGAACCGGAAATGTCGTCCGTCCGATCCACACCAAAATCAGTAGGTCTGGTCCTTGACTTGATACAAATGTTCGTACCAAATTTCGTGATTATCGGACAAAAATTGTGACCTGTACCGTGGGAACAAGAAACTGACTAATATCTATCTGTATACATATATATATGTATATATATGTAATTACATGAATTTGAGTTATTGCTGTCAAAATTTTCCTCAGGTCATGAAACGAAAAACGTAACCACCCCAACCCTACGGGCGAATACGGCATCAAGGGTAATAAATAGATTTTCTATAGAAAACCTACTTAAAAATGGCGCGGTATGGGAAGTACCATCTGGCCAATCTGCACCAAAATCAATAGGTCTGGTCTTTGGCTTAGTACAAATGTTCGTACCAAATTTCGTGATTATCGGACAAAAACTGCGACCTGTACCGTGAGAACAAGAAATTGGCTTTTTTATGTATAATATATATATGAAAATTTTTTGCCTATTGGTTAAGTAGTTTCTGAGAAAAATGTAAATAATAAAAATTTAGAGGAGAAAAGCAAGTCGACTGCGTTGCTTCAGGTATCTTTCTGACAATGAGTATACGTACCTCATCTTGGTGAGAATATAATTCGCCTTTAGACATTTTCTGGCATTCCTAGGTTCTTGTAGATGGATGAAGTTGAAAACAATTGTCGTAATCAGTGGAGGATCTTGCTGAACAACTTGAATCAATCTTTTGAAATAATTATTGCAGGTTGCTTTTTTTTTTGACTAATTCATGGGAGAAAATTGTATTAAGTATGATTAATTTTTGAAGAATCAAACGGGGCCGAGCGGTCACTCCCTTATGAATCCGCCCTAATTGTAATTCTTATTGTTTCTAAACAATTTTTGAGACATTTAAAAGAGAATTTGTTTCAAAGAGAATAGGAAAAAGGTTTTGATTTCAAGGATAAATAATTATAGGCGAGAAAACGTTTTCATGGCACCATTTTTGTTTGACAAAAATAATACGAGTGAAAAAGGAACGAAAAAAAAGTATATTTTTAACTTTTGTGATAATTGGGCAATTTGAAGAACAACAGGACTGAAAATTAAAGTTGAGTTAGAATTGTTCCCTAACGTTACGTCTACTCGCCTTCATGTAAAACTTCTGGATATGCCTCTGAAACACAGACACAGCTTTAGTAAAGTGATCTGTTTCGAACACGAAAGAATGCTCTATAAACTGCTTACACACTAGCCAACACCATTTATATCCAACAGAGAACCAGTTATGGTTAAAGAATATTCCCTACTTGTTCACCCAAGGCGAGTTTAGGCGCAGTATGGCTTAATTATTAGTATTTGCTCCATTGGTCCAAATCGAGCTTTAAAGGCATAATCCTACGTCATGGAAATAAATAAAACGATTTAAATCAGAATTGTGTGAAGGTTCTTCATGTTCCCTATGTGTGCGTAAGTTCGTATTTTGAGAATTTTATTTCCCATTTTTCACTGTCGAACTGTGTACTATTTATTTATTTTATGAAAATTTACTTAAATCGCTGGATGGTATCCGCCTTGCGAATAATCGTAAATTTTTGCTTGTATGCGCACCCAGGTTGACGCTGGTTTGCGTTTTGAAAGTAACAAACAAAGGTATCAGCATATGTTTACAATACAGACTCCAAAGCGCGTTTATTTTTTGGCTGCTGAGACTGAAGATGAAATGAACAAATGGGTAGATTGCGTTTGTCACGTATGCGGCCTGAAACCATTCATTACTGAGGATACAGTAACTGGTACGTTAAAACGTTGATCATTGTTGTTGTTGTTTTTTTTCTTCTATTTCTTTATTATTGTTGTTATTATTTCTGTACTATAGTGTATAACAGAATTTTAATGATGTTTCTTTTTTCTCGTACAAGTTGGGATACTTGATGAGTCATAACAAACGTTGAAAGGTCATTTCTTCGCTTATGACGTCTACGCCAAAATCCCGTTCCTCTTTGAATTATAATTCTTCGATGTTCGTTTGTCATTTTAATTTTTTTCCCTTGACGCGACTTTCCAAACTCCAGCCTCGAAATTGAGAAAAATGTCGATGTGTATATATATATTCCAAGGTCGCATGTAGACAAAATCTTGGTAAATGACCGCGAAATCTTTCCGAAATTCCAATAAATGGAAAACGTGTAAAAAAATGATGGTGATGATAATAATTAATAATAATAATAATAATAATAATAATAATAATAATAATAATGATAATAATAATAATAATAATAATAATAATAATGATAATAATAATAATAATAATAATAATAATAATAATAATAATAATAATAATTATAATTATAATAATAATAATAATAATAATAATAATAATAATAATAATAATAATAAATAATTAATAATTAATAATAAAACAACACAAAAAGTACAAAATGAGTGAACATAGAAGTTTTACAGTTTTCAAGATTCACACGTTTAACTGAACGGAATCTCATTAATCGAATCGGCTTATAATTGCATTCTTCATAATATGACTCGTATCGTGCAAATGAGTCAGCTTAAATAATTTCGATTTTAACGGATCAAAATTCTGAATTACGAATTATTTGATGAATCATCTTTAAAGTACCTTGCCTAAATTTAGGTGTAATAGGAAATTTATGTATTTTTATATGTGTTGTACTGGGTTGATTTGGTTCGAAAAATATTTTATTTCTTGGCTGCCAAATTATGTCAGATTGTTGTCAACCATTAGGCGGAAGGATTTAGTTGAACAATTCCAAAAATAAAGCTCGGGCTTTTTCTTTTTCGTTGAAAATTTGTTTTGGGTTACAGATTTAAATTTTCTGAAAGAAAAAACTATAATTTAAAAAAAATTTTAAATGCTAGCGCAGAAAGCCTCGCTAGAAAAAGTAGGTTTTGGAGAAAAATAATTATGAATTTTGATGGTCACATTGATTGTCTGTAAGTTTATATGCGTTAATGGTCTGTTATGATTGTATGAAATGTGTTAGCTGTTGATAAAATATTAGTAAATGTGAAATTTAAAAGCATTATCTCTTGAAAAAATGAAAAATTAATTAAGATGATAAAGTAGGTTACATACTCATATAATTTAAAATAAAACCAGAGAAATATAATAAAGTTTTGAAATAAAAACAAGAAAACATGAACATGTGGTTAATTTTTGTAAAAAGATAAGTTAATGCAAATTAGAAAAAAAAGAGGAAAAAAAGCTTTACTGGAAGTACTGTCCGGTCGATCCGCACCCAAATTCCTAGCATGCTACAATAAATTATGAATATTTTTTTCAGATTTTGAACATATGGTTCTGAAATTCTGCATTTTATGACAAATATGAAAACAAAAATAGCGATACCGGAAGTACGTCTGGCTGATCCGCGCCGATATTGATAGCGTACTACAATCAATTAGAATACAAATATTGGTTTGAAATTTTTTGGCTATTGGTACAAAATTGAGCATTATATTGTCAAAATAAAAACAAAAATGGTGGTATAGGAAGTACAGTCATGCCAATCCGCACCAAAAAAAAATAGGTCTGGTCCTTGACTTAGTAAAAATGTTCGTACCAAATTTCATGATTATCGGACAAAAATTGCCATTTGTACTGTGGGAACAAGAAATTGACTTACATCAATCTATTTGTATGTATATAATATAGATATATGTATATATGTATGAATTTGAATTATTGGTGCCAAAATTTGCCTGAGATCAGGAAACTAAAAACATACCCACCTCCAACCCTGGATACTAATACCATACCAAGCGTAATATGTAGATTTTCTAAAGAAAACCTACTTAAAAATTGCATTGAAATGGTCGCATAAGCAATAGTCAAGGAATTCAGCTTACAACCTTTGACTTGTAGCCGGATCTATTCAGTTATTGGGATTTTTTACTTTTAGTTTAAGTTTTTGAGGTGAAAAATGTTTATCTAAGAAGTCTGTGGGGTTCACCCGCACCCGCCAAGATAGGCTCGGCCTATACACGCACACGACAAGGTGCGTGAATAATTATTAACACACGAACCGCCGATCCAACTCACACCAATCAGCGGGCAAAATGTGATACTTGCCGACACTGTATCGAGCATCCAACGGCAAATGGCGAGTAGCGCAGTTCTACGTGAATACACGTATACGCGCACTCGCCGATACGCCACCCAACTACCCGCGTATATACGCGCGTTGCCGTGTCCGCTAATTGCCAGCGTGTATGAGGACTTGGCTCTCCTTGGTACCTTATATGGACACGCAATAGGGCGTATATTTGTACGCCCCAATATCTTCTGGTGGGAAACTCCCGTTCCCACAAAGTCCTTCATCGATAAATCAATAAATAGTTTTATAAACAGTGCGTTACGATGTTGTTGCATTATTTCAAACTTGAGGCGAAAATAAAAGTAAGTTTTTTCGAGAGCGACAAAACGACGGTGAAAATGCTAAAAGTTTCTAATTTTCAGATTTTAACAGAGAACTTAATTTTCATAATTTTTTTAGTATCAAGATTGATTTATTCCAATAGGCAATATAAGAAATTTTATATGTTTTTTAATGACAAATACTAGAAAATTTTTTTTTATTTTCAGTTTGTTTATATTATTTTGCGTTTTTTTTTCATTTTAATTATAAATTACGATGTGAATGTAAATGTGATAAATTTGAGAATAATTTATTTTTATCTATTCGTAATTAGAAACCCTACAACAGTTTTCTAAGTCCTGATTCACTTGATATTTGAAGAATTTACGCCGATAATTGACGCTTCGATATGTGTTCACGTTTCGAACTTTTATTGATCTATATATTAACAGTTAATTGCAATTTTTCTATGTTGGTTGCTTTACTTTTTACATATCCTATTCGTGGCTTTAGGTGAGGTTGTTTATACGTACGTATGATGATCTAATTTTTTAAATAATTTTCATCATTTTTTGTCTTGCTTTACAAATTAAATTCTTTTTTTTGTTTGCAGATAGTTAGTTATTTTTTTTGTAGAAAAAATTAGCAATTAGTTCTCTTGATTCCGCTTTCTTATTCCTTTTGTTGGGTTTAAGATCTTCGTTGATACGATGATTTCGTTTGAATCTTGATAAAAACATCTGTGTTTGTCACTGTAACTAATTAGATAAAGTAAGCGAAAATGTGACTTAAGAGAATGGCGCATGACTTTTATGCTGCGATTTTAAATCAAATTATGATTTAATAATCTATTTTCTTATATATTTGAAAATCACGATCATTTATTGATGTATTGTTAGAAGTTTGACTTTTAATTGGAAGAAACCGAAGAAAAAGGGTCTTCTGCAAAAATGCGTATGTTCCTCTATTCACATTATATAAAAAATTCTCTAATACTATCTATGAGAAACTATTGTCCCATGTATTTCGCAATAATTTCCTCATATTTTCAGTTGTTGAAGTATGTGTTCCTAATATATCATCCCTAAAGTTCCGCCCTTTCTAAATGAAATTTTTAATTATTTTTGATTGGGTTCCATTTTCCATTACTTACGCAGTTGAATTTAACTTGTCAATTTGAATTTATTTTCCATCAGTGATTCCTAGTTTTTGATGTGTATAATCATAGGTTTTTCGAAATTTCAGTATCCTCCGAACAGGACAAACTTTTTTTGTTGTATTCTCAGAAATCATTTATTTATGGTTTTGTACACTCTTCAAATAAACATAGCACTGTACATTGCCTACATCATGAACGGTTGTCAGTAATTAATGATATCTGTTTTTTATCAACATTTCACGTGACTGCCCGCTACATCCTTGTCAACTTCCTACATTCATTCTTCTTTTCACTTTATCGGTTCGGTTTGTTGTACTTGTTATCTCTTTGATCCCTTTTAATTGATCTTACTTTTACAAACCTGAAAAATATGCCCTGTTATTTCGCTATTATTAATGTTTGTGTTCGTTTGGAGTTTATTGTTAAATGTATGTAGGCTGACTATTCTAGTACTTTTTGTTGCTTTCAGGTCTCTTGCGAATTACTAGTCGATATTATCAAGCTTGGGGGTCACTTTTTTGTTGAGATGTCAACATTTTATTATAAAAGCTTCTGCTAGTTTTGTTAATGTAACCATCTGTTGGTACTGGCCCATATATAAATTATGAAGCATATTTTACTAATTCCCCTCACAGTTCTCTATCATTTGATGATGATACATAGCTCAAAAATCTTTTTATACCAGTGGAACTCCCCTGATTTTTCTGTGTACTAGGCAGTTGGTTTCTCAAAAAAAAAAAAAAACTGCGTTAATTTGAATGAGCAGCTCTTATTGGTGGATATGCCCAAATTTATGACAATAATTTTTTCAATCTTTAAATTCTCATTTTCTTCAATTACACTCTTCTAATTTTTTAATTTCAAGTATGAATAGCATTGGACCTCTTCCGGATGGTCAGCAACATTTTGAGCCTACTTTCATTAAAATCTATAGAGTAAGACACTTGTTCTAAGTGAATGACATTCCGTTAGTTCCGGAGATAGAACATACAAAACATATAACCTCCTACGTATGCAGTTGATTAAAAAAACGATGTATATATTGTTGAAATAGGTAGTGTAATTTTTTTTTTAAGAGGAAGCTGAATGTCTCAGTCTTCTTAGTCTGAAAATGTAGTTTTCTGAACCAGTCTATATAAATTATCAGAAACCGATTCAAAGATGACTTCTTTTCTGGAATTCTTATGCTTCAAAGAGTTAATTCTCTGGTTTTTTTCCTGGTTTTTTGGATGAACAAAGAAAACATTTCATTAAATACATTATTGTAAGAATTACAGTTTAACTCAAAATTAGGAAACAAAACTTCATACGTATGCAATGTAAAGTGACTCCCCGTAAGAATAAGATCGAGTCAGTTCATCTGTTCATGTGAGTGCGTAGTCTTGACTTCTTAGTTCGAGTTTTTTCTTTACTTCCGTGCCCCGGCATATGAACGAAGAATCTTTTATTTTTTGATGTGAATCGCCCGATGTGCTCTTATTTTCCAGGTTATTTATTCACTGGGGCCGGTACTACCTGAAATTATTGTTAAATAGATTTCAAATCAATGCAAAATAGTTTTGAAAGTACTAATATTTATGCCAATGTTAGTTATTTTAACTATTATCGATGATTACTTTTCTTCACTAGACATCTTTTTCGTGCATATGAAGATAATGGAACACTGTTTTTCTCGAAAATTTATCTGTCACTTGCTTACCGAAACGTGAAAATGCCTTCTAAGCCAATATGAAAAATAAAAAAATTCACGATTGTTGGCGGAACAATACATTAGGTCAAAAGTATTTGTTGCCTGTATATTTTTTCACGACATCCGTGATAATTCATTTTAAATGTTCCATATTTTTACTCAGCATTCTGTCAAACACTTGAGATGTTTGTGTTTTTATTATTTGTTTGTTTATTTATTATTTATTTAATTTTGTTCATTTAAAAAACCTAAATTTTCTAGCGTGACTTACTGAGCTGGAATCTTTTAGTTGTAACCCTTTACCCGGCCCCTTTCGTTCTCTCTTCCTCATTAGATGTACCCATGCCCATCTTGTCTTCCCGAATAAAGCGCCCTCCATCTTACTAGATTCAGAACTGAACAATAGTTGGCTCCTATTTCGTTAAGATTTTCACAGATTAACCAGCCTATAAAAACACATTCAGTGTTACAATATTCTACATTATAAAAATAGAAGAAACTTTTAATCCATTTAAATAACCATTACTTAGATGTCAGATCTTCCACTAATCGTGCCAATTTTTCTTCACTTTCTAGAATATGAAGGGGACAACATATCGCAAGCTACCACCGGCATAACAGAGATCTCACCACCAGTTACGCCTCACACCATTATCACAGGCCCATACATACCCATCAGCGAATGCATCTCCGGCAAACCAATTAACAATGACGAAGATCTGAAACAACTTCTCCTGCTGCATGGACCAAACAAAATGATCACCTCCAGTATTGTAACCATGCTGCCCGGGACCACCTTAGCGCCGTCAGCTCCAACGCTGCAGACAACCACAGTGACATCTGGGATCACCGACCATCGAGTCGACTCGTACGACCTGCCACGTAACCTAAGACCACCGGAGATTAATGTGGACGCCGCTTCAACACCACCGCCCAGTCCGGGCTCCGAATCTGTGTTTACAGACGACGAATCGGTGCTGCACAAATCTTCGACTGTAACAACCCGAAAACCACACGTTAACTGGGAAACATTCCCGCGTCCATCGGACAGCTCGATGGATGGCGAAGACAGTCCGAATGCCGCTAGCATTTCTAGTGCCATCACCCTGAAAGCAGATCGCGTATTTGCCAAAGTTGTAGCGTCCGGTTCTGCGCCACCTCGACCACCCAAGCCGTTGCACTTGGCTAGTGGCGAATCGCTGCAGCCATCATCAGACGCTGCTAAAGCTGAAGACACGGTGGCAAGTGGTGGTACTGCTATTGCGGCTACCATCGACACTGCTACTGTCAACGCAATTGCTGCACTCACTGCCGCCAAAGTGACAGAGCCAAGCCACGATGATATGTACGACATACCCAGATCTCATAATATTTCGTCGGAAGGTGGCGGTGATACGTTGAAGAAGTCATCTGGTGGCGGCGGAGCTGCAGCTGCCGCCGCCGCCTTCCCCTCCTCTGCTGTCATGTCTGGTCGCCATTGTTACTCGAATGCGGCGCCGGGTCACGTGTTGTCCGACAGTAATAACATCTTTCGATACGATTTTGCGGTGACTGTTACTAATTCGGATGAAGTGGTGCCGGATAGTCCGCGTTCCGAAACGGGATCCGTATCGTTTACAAATTCGCTCACCTACTCAAATCTGCCCAGTCCTTCGTTCAGCGTCGGTAACAGCAGCCAGCTGGTGTCGACGCCTCCAGTCGTCAATCGTGACCTGAAGCCGGGCCGAAAATGGTCAGATTCGACGTGTGGTTCGAACGAGCCGAGCCCCATACTCACTTCGTATCCGGGACCCATCATCGATCGCAACAAGAAACCGGTGAAACCGGTCCATTTAAAGAAAATAAACGAAAGCAGCGGTCGAAATATGGCCACTGGTGTAGGTGAGTGACGAATCAACATCTTGCAGATTAGTTAGGTGTCCTTAAAAAATTGATACTATCATTGTGAAATATGCTTAAATATTTTCCAAAAATTTAGAATATTCTAGAATATTTGGATTTCGATCTTATTGAAATAGATTACTATTTTAAAGGGTTTCGTGAACACTGCTTAGTTTGAAATCAACTCAATAAAATATTCTCGTTGTCATTTCCAATTTCAAAACATTCTGTGGTTTCCAAATATCAAAGCTTTCTAAAGAGATTCGATGAAATTAGGTATTGCAACCTGCAAAATTTACAGTTTTTCCGACTCTTGTGGGAATTCCTCGATTCTCCAGTTCTATGCTTTATAGAAGGTTTTTTAACTTTATGAAGTAACTAGCCTTTTTTGAGAACTCTAGCAAATTTTCTCTTCTTTTCAATGGTACAAACCTCAGCTTTGTAGCTCAAATAGTAGTTGAGAAATCGTGAAGTGAAAGAACAGTAGTTTTTTTCAAAATTAAAATGTTATAAATGTTTCAAAAAACGAGAATAAATATACAAAAAGTGGGATTGAATTTTATTATATAGATAGAATGAAAAATTATTGCGCCGCGAAACTCCGTCAGAAAATCAGATTTTCCAAAATAAAATGAAAATTTAATTTTTTTTCCTCCGAACAGCGGTGCAAAACGAGTGTATCCATAGGTCTGTCATTGATTTTGCATGTATTTAATTAACTAATTCCCTTCTGAGTATTATGAATCGTTGCTGTGGAACTCCGTATCGTTGTTGGTTGTGTATGGAACCTTTTCAAATTCTATAAAAGATAGTAAGAGAACCGAAATTTCTTTCAATGTAAAACAAAAAATTGTTTCATCAGTTTCGGCTCAAACGTCCATTACAATGTCAGTTTTTATAGCTGATTATTTTTTCGAAAATCTAATTGAAAAAATTAGGTATTTTCGGGTTGAAAATGTTGTTTTTTTAGGCATTTTGCCTGTAGTTTTGTACCTGTCGTTGAAAATGCAACATATCGCCTACTAACTCTTCTTAATTTTTAAGTTGAAGTGGTCTGGGAGAGGTGGGTACAGTATTCTCTGCAGAGAAATCAAATATAATTCGAAAACCAATGCTTCGATAAGGAAATAATAAAATCAAAAAAATATTTTTCCATATACCCAGTAGATGTACAAATTTTAATGAAAATTGACTGTGGGAGAGGGGCGAATAAATATGAAATCTTAAAAAAAGAAAGATCTTTTTCCATGATAAATCCCTGGTTATAAATATCTTTGGTTTTCTTAGATGGCTTACAACTTACACACCCCCGCACGCCCTCGGTATCCCTTGCCTGATAAAATTCTGTGGAACAACGTTAGTTCACCCTAATTGTTAACCCAGTTTTTCTTGAAAACTTGAATTTTCACGAATGGGTATAGTATAACCTTTTTTTTTTTGTCTCTTCCTCCCAAATTACGTGATAGGACGCATTTTCCGATTCGAAAAAAATTGAAAAGATGTTATTTAAAAAATGGCAACTCCCCATGTAACCCCACCATTCCCCTAATGTGGGTAAATATTTCAATGCCTGCTGAAAAGCAATAGCACATTTTTAATTTTTTTCTTTTCTTTGAAGACTCTTAAAAAAGAAGCATTTTCTGGAATTTTGTCAGCGGAACTGGTTTTTCAAACCGGGAATTGATTTCAGAAGTAATGTTCAACTTCGAGTAACTCTTTACGAAATATAGTATACAAGAAATATGGGAGAACAGTGGGTAATGTTCAATATCTGGGACACCCTGTAAAGCCGTGTAGCATTTATCCGAATTGAGTTTTACCTTCGAGGAATTTCTGCAAAATTTATTTTATCCTTCACGAGCCATATTTTCTGAATATTAATATTTGCTCCCAAAGAATATGCCATTTTAGATTCGCATCATAATAACATTCTTCGATCCGTGTTTTCTGCTTTGAAATTTCATAATTGTTTTCATTGTTTATTTTCTATTGTCGCAGATAATTCCATCGTATTGTGTTCACCACCAGTCGGTAGCTTGGGCAGACAAAAACCTAGATCTGGTCCTAGTCAAATTGCGCCGAATCACGTGGCGTTGAAAGGTCATAATTCTGGCTTCGCTACCACCGGTCGCATGCACCGACGCCACTCGTCCTCCGATGATAGACTTACTCCGTCGAAAGAAGAAGTAAGTTTCTGATTCTCAACGATAAACTACAAATATTGGAAAACTGTCGAAAAATATAAAATTATTTGGAAAATCTGTAATTCACCGTATATATGTAGTTGTGTTAACGGATTTTTCTATTTGTTAATAATGTGTGAGCAAATGTGTACAGGATGTTTCTACTTCGTGTTCGAGTTTTAAAAGGAAGAAGATCGTGACACATTGTGACATTCATTAGTCTTGTTCGAGTGCTCTCCTCGTTGAAGGAGCTGATATGTTTGAGCCAAAAATTACTTTTTATAATATTTTGGACTTATATTCTGTCTCATTTAAAAATGAATTTATGAAAAAAATTAATGAAAAACTTTTTTTAGATAATTGAAAGGGAAACAACTTTTGATAAAACTTTTTCCTCTACAGTAGTCAATACGTGAGAAGTTATGGAAAACAAACTAAATATATAACATAAAAATTAAAATTTTTCATAGTTTTTTCATTGTTTTTCGAAAATAATGTACTTTAGAAAAAAATTCTTGATATAAAAAATTTTAATCATACAATTTCCTACAAATAATATACCATCAACTTTTCCTTTAAAACTGTTCGTATAATTTCGACCAACGTTCAAATAAAATTAAAGAAAAAATTATTTTTGAAATGTACACAGTTGAAAACTGTGTTTTCCTTTCTAGTTAAACTGTTCTGCACTGACATTACCAATTTCTCGTCATGTTTTGAGAGCAACCATAGTCTTGTCGAAGATCCTTTTTTTCTGAAAAATTTTTTTGAATGATGTTCTTTGAACGTTTTTTAAGTTTTTAACAATTTTGATAAGAAAATTTATACTTCATAGTATCTTTTGAGTGGGAAACTGAAAGATGAAAATTGTTCTCTTCGTCAATTATTCTTGCTAGATAATAAAAAAACATTAAAAATTTACAAAATGTGAAAAAAATTCAGTTTTCACCTTCTTTATCGTTTGTTAGGGAAAAAGTTTTTACGAAAGTTGTTCCTCTTTTATTTATCTACGAAAAGTATTCCATTATTGTAGTAACTCAATTATATTTAAATACTTTGACTACTCGTATTTCACTATTTAGTTGTTATGAGAAAAAATCCTCACCAATGAGAATAATGTCCGAAAAAATTGCAGCAATTTGAAAATTTTTTGTGTAGAAAATTACGTAAAAATTTAAGTAATTTTATAATTTTATATAAAATTATTTGAAAACTAAGGCAGATGGAAGGAAAACGTAATTTTGTTCGCCAAAGTGTGCCCTTTTTTTTAAATGTACAAAATACTATGAAATATGTTTTTCCAACATTTTACTGAGGCAAAATCAACAATGCCTAGGGTTACAGTTTGAGTAGGAAAATTGTACATTATTTATTTCACCAACGAGAAAATAATTTTTGGTATGGTATGTAATTATTCTTACATGATTGTATTCGAGTTGCGCTACCGCCATCCAAGTCCTGAATTTTGAATGTCCTCTCCCCCAAACACCCTATTCATATAATGTGAATTTTAAAGTTTTAATGTTTGAATCGAAATTGGTTAGCACTAAATGAACTGAGTAAAATAACTTGAAAATGTTGGATTATTCCATCTTTGAAATGCTTTTACAGATATAATCATCAGTTTTTATCTTGCGAATGTAATGAATATAGAATATTACATCAGCTGATAAAGGGGGCAATTTTATGTGTACGTGCTGTATATTTCTTATCGATTTGCTTTTGTATTTGCAGGTACAAGTTTATCAGTTCAACAATTTAACGTTTCTTCCTAGTAATCGTAGAAAAGATGCGTCGAAAAAATTCAGTGAGATTCAATATTTAGATTTAGATCTTGAATCCAGTGACAATAACGTTCCGGGATCTGGCTTAGTGAAAAAGTCATCCGAAAACGTTCATACACCTTCCACGGCTACCGTTTATAAAACAGTAGATTTTTTGAAAACCGAGGCTTTCAATCGCACTCGTATTGAGATTGAAGAGGAGAGAAACAGACTTTGCATGGCTGCTGAGTCGGCTTTATGACAGCAGCGTGTAATCTAATACCATTTTCTGGTTCCGCGAGCTATGGTTTCAACTAAATGTTTAACATTTATTTTTGTGTCTCAAAGATTTTTTATTTTTCGAAGAAAAATACAGCTACATTTTGAGATACCAATTTTTTATTCGAATTTTTTATTTCTCGTTTTCTTTTTTTGTATTGAGCACTTCGTCTTTCTTTTCATTTCAAGTAGAACTTGACGCCTCAAATTTTTTCCATCGTTTTGTTTTGTTACGCAATACAAAATTCACTGTTCTAATGCAACAACGACTCTTCTAAAAAAGATCAGTGTAACTGACAGGTCTCATTCATACAGTAGTTGGCTCAATTTTTCATTGTTCGTTTACGTAAATTATTATTCGTGCATTTTCGTGTAAGATTATTTTATGAACCAAATATTATAATATTTAAAAGAAATTTTACCAGCAGTTTTTTCATTTTTTCATTTTTTTGAAAGCCAACTATGTTGTATACTCTTTTGCGCGATGAAACATTTAAATATATCAGATAGTGTAATTTTTTGTTCGTTGAGCTGACTGTGAATTTATTTCTGTAATCTCATTCTTATGTATTTGTGTTATAACTTACTTTTTTTTATTTCACAAAATATTCTGTTCTTCGTTTTATCGCGAATACTTTAATGGCATTTTCTAAAATATGATTTTTGTCCAAGAAACCCACGTTTTTTGCTTTGTTTCTTTATAACAAACATTACGTGCAACTTCGGATAAAATTTCTTAACATATCATTTAAGTTTTCCAATGCTGTGTCAATTATTTTGATGCGACACGTTCAATACTCTTTTTTTCTACGTTTATTTCTAAAACAATCGATTTTTTATGTGTAGTTTTTTCATAGTCATCACTCACCTGCTCAGTTTTAATGTACGTCTTTCCAATAAATAAATATGTTATACTTCATTATGCTCCAGATTTTTGTAATTACGAATATTGTATTTGATGAAAATTAAATGTTTCTATTTCAGATTGCACAAAAGGAAATTACTACAATTGATCACGCTTTAATAGCTGCAAGTCTGGTAGGCAATTATCATAAAAAAGTTTACTTGGTACCTATATCAGAATAATTTTGGAATTTTCATTTTACATAAATTTTCGACTGCAGGACTGCATAACTTTCATTATGTTGAATAAAATTAGATTTTAGTATTATTTTGATCAATATTTGCGAGGAAAACTTATTTAATGACTATTATGTTGAGCAATTAGAAGTTGAATTAGTGCGCGCGTTAAATTATTGATCACATCTAGGCCAGGTCTAAAAATTAATTTCTGTTCGCAAAGGAAAAATAAAGTTCTGCTATACATATAATATCGACGTCGAGATCTTTGTCTTATAATTCCATTGTTTAATATTATTAATTTACCAAATGATCGCGTTTTGCTCCAATAATGTTTGTATTATCTGCATACAGTTTGAATGCTTAATCCGGCATCTCAATTTTAATTTCTTAAATGATTTAATTATTTCAAATCAATTTTTAACTAAAACTATTTATGAACAATCACTTGAATTTTTCTTCAATTGGTTCAGTACTTGAACGATTTGACGAGCTTAGTGGAATGAAACGCTGGGTAGTCGTGTGGAGAAAATATTTAGGAAATAATTAAAAGAAACTCCCGCATTTAGAATCGGATTTCTTGTTTAAAATTAACTGACAAAGTATTATTAAGAACTGAAATTTCTTTAAAATATCAGTTGATAAATTTTCGAAATTGTCTAAAAAATTTCTTTAATTTGTCTCACCTAAGTACTGTATATGAAAATTTTTGAAAAATATATTACCTGTAATCTGTGAAATACCATCAAATTCTTTCAAAACCAGTTTGTAAGAGTGTGGAATTTTACTGTGAGAAAATAATCTAAATAATCTCACGTCCTCTTCAGACATACGAACAATCGAATTTATTTGAAAAAATACTGATGGTTGACTAAAAATTGATGATCCACTTCAAGAAAAATGATGAATGGCAAATGAAACAGATATGAAACAAAAAATGTTCAGCTATCAAATCTCCCAAGATTTCATCAGACAAAAATCTTTCACCAATGCTGAATGGAAAAATAAATGCCATACAGTAGCAGATGATCTAGGTCAGAAGTTAATTGAATTCCCACAACAAAAATTGATTTCAAATTCAAGTAAAATTGCCTTACAGTACAGACAATCCAGATCAGCAAAATGGAAAAACAACTGTTTTCATAACATGCGCCAAGTTCAGCAAATAAATTTTTCAGAGTTCTGCGAACTGTGAAATATTCTTCAAAACTTGAAGATATGATTTGATGCACGAAATTAAATTTCAAAAATGAAAATAAAATTTCACACCAACTAAAGTTGACTATTCCTTATTAAAAAAACCATCAAAAAGTAACCCTTTAATGAAAAATATACTTGCAATTTCTAATTACAAATATTACAGTAACTTCAATGTAAATGATTAAGCTCTTATTGACTTGAACAAATCAAAGCTCCTGCTACCATGAAGTGAGGTTTCTGATCTGAAGGAAGTGTACAAGTCAATTTGAAATACCATGTTTTGGTTATACTATACTAAATAGTTAAACCCTCGATGAGTAGGGTTTAATTTTATTTTACCATGTATCTTATCATTTAAACTAGTTTATTCCACAATTAAAAGTTGTTAAAAACCAGGCCTATAATGCATTTAAAGAATAAAAAAAGTACTAGTTTGAGATCAACTGAAAAGAGGATGAGTGATGTCCCTCCATTACAAAAAAGCATTCGGGTGTGAAAAGTAAAAAAGTGTTTACCATATGTGAGAGATAAAAGTTGTACAAGTTACTTAACCTGATCAGGTAATAATGGTGTTTGAAAGTAGTGTCGCTAGTGGTTAGGTGCGAGCTTTGAGGATATATGTATATCTGATGGAGACGATCTATGGGCAGTTTCGGTGTCCCACCAATAGAAAGTGCTTCTACAAACACGTGTAATTCCAATTCCAACTAAATATCTGATTGGAGGAAAATCTTGTAACGTACATTTGTTTATAAACACTGACTTCCAAAGTACCTCAGTTTTCTAATTGGTTGGGGTGTTCAGTCTGGGGTATTTCATACACCAGCATGCAGCATCTACCATCTGGACCTTTGAGTATATATTATTTTATATGGAGAGGTGATTCGTATACATTTTCTATACGTAGTTACTTCAGGACATAGATAATGCTTTGAGGGAATGAAATGACTTCTTTTACACACGAGTATAAAAGAAGTCATTTTATTCCCCAAAAATGCTTCCTATTGTTGAAAAACAGAACTTGTTGAATCAGCTCTCCATATAAAATAATATATACTTAAAAGTCTGGACACTCAACTCCGTGTTCAAACTGTTCCATGTCATCTCCATCATATATATATCCTTGAAGTGGGCGAGTGTAGTGAGAGTGTAGAACAATAATAACTATTGTAGACTGGAGCATACTGATAAGAATGCAAAAGCAGGATATCTCTTATAAATAAGTTTCATTAGAAGAATAAGGTTACTCCGATGTTACTTTTTATTAACGATTTTTTAACATCCTTCATGCTTGAAAGATTTATAACAAGAGAGAAATAGAATAATTTTAATCAAAATGAAAAATTTTCTATATTCAGTTTATTGAAAAGTTGCCAAACTTTTCATAATTAAAATCACCTTCCGCCAATGATACTTATTGTGTTGTCTTCACACACACCTTCGACTATATACATAATGGACTGCGCATACTGATAAAATGTTGAAGGCAACCAAATGAAAAATAAATTCCATTCAGAAGTTTCTTCCCTTATCAAACTGTACTTTTCACAGAATTCATCAACGAATTCTCTTCGATTTATCGCCGTTAAATTAATTAGGATTCAGCTATGAATCGAAGAGAATTCATTTACAAATTCTTATTGATTCGTCGCTGTTAAGTTAATTAGGATTCAGGTACGAATCGAAGAGAATTCATCTACAAATTCTCTTCGATTCACCTTAAAATTAATCAGGATTCAGCGACGAATCAAAGAGAATTCATCTAATTCGTCACTGTTAAATTAATTAGGATTCAGCGACAAATTGAGAATTCACCTTCAAATTCTCTTCAATTCGTTGCTCTTAAATTAATCATGATTCAGTAAAGAATCAAAGAGAATTCCTTTATATTTAATACTGACACCAATTACGAACAACTGAGTTCAGATTAAATATAGTTTCTCTTGATTAAATCATAAAAATAAACTTGAAATTGTGAGAAAAAGAACTTAATTTATTGAAAAGATAATTAAACATAATTATAGTCTTATCGCCATATTGAATGCAAGACAAGGAGTGAGCGTCACCTAATGACCAGAAGACAACTTATGATATAGCAGCACAGATAAAAACAACAAGAACTTGACTGTGGGAAACCTTGATTTCAGTAGTACCAACTACTGACATCTAACACCCCCTTCCAGGCGAGTGTCGAGCCATTTTTATTGGAATCTCTTGAGAATGAATGTTCTTGAGTTATCACAGACTTGAAGAATCACGGCAGCTTGAAAATCACAGGAACTTGAGTTTACTTAATCTTAACAAAACAAAACGAGTAAGACGCTCCAAAAACAAAACAAACTTAAAATCTTAAATTTTTTTGGTCATAATATTAGACAAAATTGAGCAAATAAAAATCACAAAATTAATTGACCAGAAAAAAAAAGGAAAAATGTCAAAATTAACAAACAAAATGAGAATTATAAAATTAATATTAGGTAACGAGTCACCTGCAAACAAAATAATATTAGTATTTTCAAAAAAAATAATACGATACTTAAAAATAATAAGTCTTCCTGAAAATAAAGAACATATGATTAAACAGGAACAAAAACAAATATAAAATTATAAAAGTATTTGAAAAAGAAAATACAATTATTAATATTATTCTTGATTGAGAATTTGAATTCATCTTGATGGAATACATCTGGAAAAATAAACAGATATATTAGTATTTCATCAAATTAAATAGATGAGTTCATCAGACTGCTTGACATTAACTTGGTCTTGGATAATAAAAGAGAGAAACTTGATTTAATAAAAATGTCGACTCTTGAGAAAAATTAATTTACTTGAACTAATCTTGTCATTATTTCTTGAGGTTAGAGTCAATATTATGTCATAATTTTGAGTCTGGATATCGATCGATGAATTATATTCAGCAAACTAGGAAAAATACGAAACTCATACCCAATTTGGAATTATCCAAACTTGAGTAAATATTTTCTTGATTCTTGAGCTTGAAACTTGATTTACTTGACCGTTAATATTTTTCTAAAATTTATACAACTTACAAATTTTGAGAAATTTCTTCTATTTATGAATAACAAAAGTTTAACGAATTTTCATTTATGAATAACAAAAATTTTATTAGCTTGACTTGACTTGAACAATAGAGATGGTAACTTGATCAATTAAAGTTTTCGGATATACTTGAGTGACTCTCTTGACTTACCATCTTAATTGCTTAATAGTTTTTCACGTAAGAACTCATGTTGCTGAGTCATAAAAGGTTTTGTTAAAATATCAGCAATTTGATTGTTTGTTGACACGTGAACAATTTTGAGTAAGTTATCTCGAACATACTCTTTTACCTTGAGATATCGACGTTCGATATGTTTAAGTTTACCATGATTATAGAAGATAGATAATAAGTTACAGGTAGACTGATTATCTTCATACATGGTAACTTGAGTTTTAAACTGAGGAAAAGTTTCTTCACTTGACCTACTTCAACAAAGCATATGACTTGAAGCAACAACAACGGCTACAAACTCGGCCTCAGTAGTTGACTCAGCAATTACGTCTTGTTTTCTGCTGCCCCAAGCGATTGTATTACCAAACTGTTTAATACAATAGCCAGTAGTGGATTTTCTTGATTTATCTGCTGCGAAGTCAGCATCAAAATATGCAACAATATCTTCATCAGGACTTGAGTAGGTTAAACCTAATGTCGGAGTGTGTTTTAAATAACGAACTACATGACTTACCAAAGTACGATGTAACTCCGTAGGTTTTTCTTGAAATCTAGCTAAGAAACTTACCGCAAAAGAAATATCTGGGCGAGTAGTATTAGCTAGATATAAGAGTGACCCAATAGCTGTCCTATACGAATTATGAGGAGGTAGGGGTGTTTCTTGAATTTTTGGAAAATTGGCAGAAGAGTTCATAGGAACTAAACAATCACCACAATTTTCTAACTTAAATTCGTGAATTAGGGTTTTGATGTAATCCTCTTTATGTAGACGAATATTACCAGTGTTATTGTCGATTTCAATTTGAAAACCAACATAACAACTTGAGGAACCTAAATTCTTGACTTCAAAATTTTCTTGGATAGAATTGATAGCATCTTGAACAACTTGATTGCTAGAGCCCATAATTAAAATGTCAACATATGCTAACATTATGACAAAATTATTACCACTTGATTTCATGAAGATGCAACCTTGACGTAATAATGGTTCAAAACCCTTATTCTTGAGAATTCTTGAAAATTTCACATACCATGACCTAGGTGCAGTAGCTAACCCATACACAGCTTTATTTAACTTAAGAGCGTAAAGTTTATTGTCGAGATCAATACCCTGAGGTATTGAGGTATATTTATCTCGATCAATTTCACTATTGAGAAAAGCAGTCTTGATATCTAGCTGTGTAATTCTTAACTTGAGTTTACAGACTAAAAAGAAGAACCAACGAATTGTGGTTGCAGTTGCAGCAGGCGAGTAGGTATCTTGAGTTGAATATTTTTCTTGATCAACAGCACCAACTATTACAAGGCGAGCTTTAAAAGTTCCATCAGGTTTAATGGTAAAAATCCACTTCCACGGAAGTAGATGATGACCCTTAGTATTTGATTTTGGGACAATACGCCAAACCTTGTAACATTTTAGAGACTTGATTTTTTGAGTTATTGCTTCCTTCCATTTGAGCCAGTCAGGTGATTTTAATGCCTCTTTATACGATTGTGGTGCATTAGGAGAAGAAACCTCTGTTTCATCTCTTTTATTATTCGCATCAGAGATACAAAGAATTTCACTGAGCCATCAATCACTTGACTTTCTTGAGAAAGATCCCAATTATAATCAATTTTGATTATCTCATCTTGGGAATTATCTTCACCAACTTGAACTTGAACAACAGAAGGAGCAATATCTTGATTAGGACTTTGACTTGAATCAACTTGATTCTCTACCAAACTATCATTACAAGCAATGTTAGTGGATAAAGAATTATCTTGATTTTCAACTTGAGTTAAATTTTCATCAGGAAAATCTAATTCTTGATTACTAAATTCTTGAATAGTTTCTTGACGTTCATTAATAGCGTCCCTAAATGTTTTACTTTCGTCGAATTTGACATTACAAGAAACGTTAGTCTTTTTAGTAGCAGGATTATATAAAATATATCCTGTTTTAGTGTACCCTACTAAATATTGTTTAGTACTAAATACATCAAATTTTCGACCAGTAGGTTGATTTTCTTAAAGTACATAAGCCAGACAGCCAAAAACGTGAATACTTGAAAAATCAGGCTTATTACCGTAAAACATTTCATAGGGAGTCTTGAAATTTAGTGCTCTATGGGGTGACTTATTATATAAATATTTGGTAGCATCAGCAGCTAAGCCCCAAAAAGAAGTGGGAAATCCACTCTCTTGAATTAATGAACGAATCTTGACCTCAATTGTTCGATTAGCCCTCTCAGCAGTACCATTATGCTCACTAGTATAGGGACCAGAGGTTTCTCTCTCAATTCCTAATTCTTCGATTAACTGATCCATGGGCTGATTCACAAATTCAGAACCATTATCACAATGTAAGGTTTTATATTGACCTTCTTGAGGGAATTGAGCCTTAATTCTCTTGACATACATCTTGAAAAACCTAGTCCCTTCATTCTTTTTCCTGAGAGCAAAAATACTAATATAACGAGTATAATCGTCTAAAAATACTATTAAATAAATATTTTTCTTGACAAAAGTAGGGGGAGAGATTGGGCCAATCATATCAGCGTGAGTTAATTCACCTGGTCTTGAGGCTCATTCACGATCTTTATCAAAACGTTTACGAGTCATTTTTGTTTGATTACAAACTTGACAATCTTGAAATGTGTCTGGACAAATTATGTCTGGACACCAATAGCAACAGAACGAAGACGATATAAATTTGGAGAAGAAATATGTCCCATCCTACGATGCCAAATATTCCCTTCATTCACCAATTTTGTTTTTTGTTTATCACTTATCATTTTCTTGATTTTTCGATTTTTCCTTTTACCAGTTTTCGTACGATAAACCGGTAAAGAATTCGAATTATTCTTAATATTACTTGAATTTTCTTGACTTGATACCCCCTTTGAATCCTGCACAATTTTACCAGGAATTTGGGGAATCGATATTACTTGATTTATTTTGTTGACTTTTACTTAACTCCATTTTATCAAACTCATCGATCCAGGAGTCATCAACATCGGACCCGTCAGTAGCAACATTAGACCCATTACTATCAGACTTTTTGTTACCAGACGATTTACTTGATTTGGGGGACTTGACTTGACTTTTATTACCCAGACCACTTTGATCAGCAATTTCTGACGAACTCGGATCATTAGTGTATTCAGATAATAAAATTGATTTACCTTTAAATATTCTTGATAAAGCCTTTTTGTAGTTCTTGATATTTTTGTTCATACTTGAAGGGACAAATTGATATCTATCTTGACTTGATACTATCTTGATAAGCCGTTTACTTAACCCAACCTCTTCTTGCCTGTGAAATATAACTTGATTAGACTCGAAGAGTAACTTGATGTTATTGTTATTACCAAATTGCTTAATACTAATAAGACCATTTGCTAGACCCGGAACTACTAAGACTTCTTTTAGAACAAAGGTAAATATTCTTGATGACGATTCGTGATTTAAGGTAAATAATATCATACCCTCACCCGTAGCTTTTAAGACACTATCTTTGCCAGCTTGTCCCAAAGTTTTATCTTTCGGGAAAGCTCGATAGTTTAAAACTTGGTGACTGTAGGCTACAGCATTATTGTTGCCCCACTATCAATTGCAAAAACATTGGTATCTTGGTTTATCGAATCTTGATTATTAATTACATTTAAATTAATTAAATGTAACTCACTTGAAATACTATTAGGATCTGGTTGCGGTGCAGGACAATTTCTAGCTTCGTGACCTGGTTTCTGGCACCAGTAGCAGACCTTCTTGTTGCCATTGAAACATTTATCCACCATGTGACCATTCCAGCCACAATGCTTGCACCGGACTTTCATATCTTGATTCTCCTTCTTGACGTCTTGATTTTGTTTCGCAGGAGCAGTAGGAGTTGTCTTGACACTTGATTTAAGACGGCGATTTGCTTGAACTTGATGTTTCTGCTTGACTCGACGAACTACTTGACGGGCTTGAGTAAGACGTAGATGAGATATCTTGACTTAACATAAGTAACGGTATTATTTTATCTTGATTGCTTTCAATGGATGGAGAAGGCGATTGACCCGGTTGAACTTTCTTGACAATCTTTCTAGAATCCGAAAAGGTAACGGTAATAGTCGGTTCAGTTGGAGTAGTCATAGACATCTCAGCCATATCGGACAATTCTTGAATGAGCGGTAGATCTTGAATTCGAACGATCTCGTCTATCATATCAGTTGTCACAGTATTCACAACCGGATTAAATGACACCTTCTTGATTTTAGATACCTGCTTCTTTTTCGTGACTGGAAGAGCAGGAACTTGAGAATGGCCTTTGCGTGTTTTTGGAGCCATAAAAGACAAGAACGACGAACACAACCCGCAAATTTCTTTAAAAAAAACAAACTTGAAAAATTAAATGATCTTAATTTAAAGACTTGAAATTTTTTTTTCGTAAAATAAAATACGAACGTAATTCTTGACGATAACAAAGGCGCGAACACACAAACACACTTGAACTCTGCTATCACTTTATATTTAATACTGACACCAATTACGAACAACTGAGTTCAGATTAAATATAGTTTCTCTTGATTAAATCATAAAAATAAACTTGAAAACGTGAGAAAAAGAACTTAATTTATTGAAAAGATAATTAAACTTAATTATAGTCTTATCGCCATATTGAATGCAAGACAAGGAGTGAGCGTCACCTCATGACCAGAAGACAACTTATGATATAGCAGCACAGATAAAAACGACGAGAACTTGACTGTGGGAAATCTTGATTTCAGTAGTACCAACTACTGACATCTAACAAATTCACCTACAAATATTAAAAAGGAATAAATGACGCTATTTAATTTTAAAAACACTCTCATTTTGTAAAATGACAATGCAAATCCCTGCAAATTATTTAATCAATAGACCTATGATATTTGATAAATCCTGAAAAAAGAAAACTTTTGAATGAAATGTACGCCTTCATGGTATCTCCATATAAGCCAATGTTAATTTTATCAGTATGCGCAGTCCATTATGTATATGGTCGAAGACGCGCACCGTACCCTCACTCCTATCAAGCTCAGTCCATAATTTTATATGGGCTATATAGTTAAATAGTTTAAATTTTATATTTTAAAACTTCTCTAATATTTAATTTATTTCAAAAAAATAGTTATCTCATTAAATAAGAGAATTATGGCCGAAAATAACTCATATTTCCTACTCTTTTCATCAACGTTTGATTTTGACAGTTCAGCAATTCCATTTAATTCCTGTGAGTAAGGAACTACATTTTCTATTTGTACTCCATTTTCTTCACAAAATTTAACTAATTTTTGATCTGTATATTCTTTTGCATTATCGCACCTTATTTGACTTATTGGTGTTTCGGGGAATTTATTTTTCATTGAAAAAAAGATATTTTTAAATTCTGTGAATACCTGACTTTTATTTGATATTGGTATCACGAAGGTATATTTGCTGTAATTGTCAATAAATGTCAATATATATTTCTGATTTGCTATTGTGGGTGTGAATGGTCCCATAATATCGGAAGATATAATTTCCAATCTCCTTTGAGGTTTATTTCTAACATTGTTATGACCTAGACGTTGGCTATTGGCTATTTCACAAATTTCACAATTGATGAAATCATCATCTCTAAAATTAATTGTTTTTGGAATTCCTATTGTGACTTTATGTAGATATCTCATATATTTTCCATTTAAAGGGCCTAATTGACTATGCCAAATCATTTTTTTATGGTTATTTGTGTTATTTTGAATTAATTCCAATGAATTATCTGAAATTTTTATTATTATTATTATTATTATTATTATTATTATTATTATTATTATCCTCATTATTATTATTTTGTATTATAGTATTATTATTTTCATTATTTTCTTTTAAATTATTATTATTATTAATGGTTCTTCTTCCTCTTCTTCTATTTCTAATTCGACAGAAAAGGAATCCCATTTGTCATCATCTTGATTTTGAGTGACGGGCATACATTTTTTTGGTATATTTATATAATCGTAATTTACTTGAAAGACACCATCAATTTTATAAGATGTAAATAGAATGTCTCCAGTTTATATTAAATATGTTTGTATTTTTTCTTTTCCCTGGTCCATATGTAATATTGCTGATTCTGTCACTTTAATTCCAGACATAATATCTAATGACAGATCTGGTACATAATGGACTTCTAATAATTCAATTGCCGTTTGAATTTTGTTTTTGTTTTCTACTAATATTCTCATATTTCCCATATGTGTGGCATATAAATATGTGTCTTTAAGTGCACATTGTAATTTTACTGGAATTTTGAATTTTGTTACATTAATTAATTTTTTTAAAAGCCAATCTTCATTGTTATTATATTTTTTAAACATATATGATAATTTTATTGGTCTTTCCTCTTCTTTTTTATCTTTATTTTTTGGTTTTTCTTTATTTTGTTCTTTATTTTCAGGTTTATAATCAGGGCATTTATTTTTGTAATGTCCTGTTTGGTTACATATAAAACATCTTTCTTCTTTATTATTTTTTCTAGGTGATTGATTATTATTTCTATTATTATTTTGGTTATTATTATAATTATTTTGTTTATTTTGATTATTATTTTCATTTCTTGGATTATTATTTTTATAATTATTATTATTATTTCCATTATTATTTCTATTTGTATTATTATTTCATCTGTAATTATTATTTCTATTCCACCTATTATCTTTATTATTGTTATAGTTTGTATTATTATTTCTAAATTTATTCCCAACATTATCAAATTTTTTATTCGACGATTGGTATTGTAGCTTAATTTGTTTATCTCTCATTTTTTGATCACCGTCTTCTTTTAATATTTGTTTGAATACTTCTAGATTTTTTCTGTTTTCAGTGAGGTTAACAAATTGCATTTTTGCAATGGTTTGTTCGTATCCTAATGCCAATTAAAGATTTTCCAATTTCACTTCTTCAGATACTTCCTTCCCTGCATCACGAACTTCTTGTACTAATATGTCCCATTTATTTATAAAACCTCTTATATTACCACCAGGTGTAAAGCGAAAAGCTGTCCATTTTGATTTTGCCATGTTTGCAACTATTTTGGTTTTAGAACCATAAGTTATATCCAATTTTTCAAAAATTTGATCTACTGTTTTACAATCTCTAATTTGTTTCGATACATTGTATGTCATGCGTTCCATGATAAATGCTTTTGCGCATTCCTGTTTTTTAAAATATGCTTTAGCAGAATTTGAAGATGGTCTGTATTGCAAATTGTCCATATTTTCGATATAAATTTTTAGTTCAGGGTGTGGGCCAAAAACATCCCAATATCCCAAACCCCTTATTAACGCTATGATCATACGTTTCCAGTCCAAGTAATATTGACCATCAAATATTTTCCCACTTGGACCTTGTATCAGACGTATGGTTTCATCAGCTGGCATAACATAATGTACTTGAGGGTGTGTACTTCCAGAGCCTGATCCTCCTTGAGGAGATGGAGTAGTGGTTCTTTTACTTGCCATATTCATGCTTTCTGGAGTACTTGGTAATGTGCTTAGTTCCGACAACTCAATTTTGAAAAGAGATAATAAGATATATTTTCAAAAAAAAATTTAATTCTAAAAAAATTTATTTTATTCTTTGGAAAAAAATATTTTATTTTTTTAATTAATAATTATTTTTATTTAAATTATTAATTTTCGTAATATTATTCGTGTGTATGTTTGTATTTTAAAATATGAAAAGATAAAAGAAAAGGAAAAAAATATTCCAACTGAGAATATGTTTCAAAAATGAACTTGAAAAAAAACTTGTTTAATTTTGAATCCTTGTAAATGTGTATAACAAAGGATCTATTGAAAATTATTTTTGAAAGCTATCTATAATATTTTATTGTAAAAAATTTTCAAGTTTATGCATTAGTATTTTGAATAAAAGAATTTTGTGACATGAAAGTTCACAAGTAAACCTGTCTAATATGACAAAGGATTTTTTCTTTTGTGACGATAAATTGTTAAATCATGAAATTTGTTCAATTATGAAAGTATTTTGCTTGTTAATATTATATTATATGTTTTAATTTTCGTAATTTTACATATTTTTAAAGAGGATTTTCTCTCTCAAAATTTACAAGGAAAATTCTGAAAGATTCTATCGAGTCCAAAGCTTGAATACTGAAAATATTTTTTTAGATTCCTACAAATTTTGTGACTTCGATACCTCTTTTACAATTAATTATTCCACTAAATTTACTGAGAAGGTTTCTAAAACTATTTCTCCCAAAAATGTTTTCCAGAATGGAAATTCAATTAAATTAATTCTTACGTCTGTTATTTTTTCGTTTTCAAAAATATTTAATAATTTTTTATAATCTTTTTCTTTAATTTTTATTGTTCCTTCACAGTTTGATATGCAACTAGCAATTTGTTTCCAAAACCTTATCATTCGTAACCTGCTTTATTCGAACTTATTTTTAAGCTTAATCGTCCTGTGAAATTTCACTTGATTTTTACCAAACTAAAGGGGGTTCTTGAAATTAAGCGTTTTGGAAATTGAAGGTAAAAAAAAAATTCTCAAAGAAAAATTTTTATATTACTAATTTTGTTCAATATCCCACAAAATCACTGAATATATCCCATCGTTTTCCGCAATAGTAAATGAAATATATAACTTAAAAGTATCGAAAATTACATTACCCATAATCTGCGGAATTCCGTTGAATATCTCCCAGTTGAGTTCGTGAGTAATTGGTGTTTTCCCGTGGGTCAGTACTTGAATCAATCTCAGATCGTCTTCAGAGAATTTCAGCCTTAGCAGCATACGGATCGGTTGAATCAGCAACACTTGATCGACGAAATTTCGATGATGGTTTTTAGCGGATGATGTCGTTCGAAGATCACGATAATTGAGTTCGACGTAACAGCAATCTCCGATTTTTTAATTTTTTTGTTGATTCACCTTACTGTAACAGACGATCCAGGTCCGAAGTAATCTGCAATCCCACGGCAAAAATCCTTTTTTGTTTCACCTTACCACAAAAAGACGATCCAGTATTTTTCGGAAGATGATTAAAATGACGTTAAACTATTTTGGCGCCAATGTAATTCAATTTAATTTCGAATAATTTTCGATAAACTTTTCGAAAAATTAAACGATAAAAAAATCCACTGAGTTAACTACTCATGAATTAAGTTATACTTCGTAAAACAAAATTAACTTTTGAACAAAAATAAAAGGCTTATAGTTCTCTGACTTTTGGATACTATAGCAAAAAATTAAAATGAAAGATTAAGTATCACTCTGTACTAACTGTTCAGGAATCGCAGCTCTGCCTACCATGAAGTGAGGTTGAAATCCAAGGAAAGAAACAAGTTAGTTAGAGATACTGTAATGCAATGATTCAAAGTATAAATTACAAGTTTGAGGAAGATGAACGATCTCCCTCCATTACGAGTTCAAAGTTTGAGTGGGAAGTGAGTTTCAGTGTTCTCGGGTGAACGAATGAAAAAAGTTGTGTTTGTTCGCACTACCTGAATATTGTTAGTATGGGTTATCGAAGGTAGTTGCGCTAAGTGCTAGTGAGCGAGTGTAGGTGGAGTGTAGAACAACAATTTGTAAATGTAAGAATAATATGTACACGAGCAACTATAAGAGTTTATTGTGAGAGTACAAAGGACAAACTGTAACGTACGTAATATAAAATATGGCGTAATAGATTCTTGAGGTTCTCGATGTCTTGTATCGATATGTATGTTGAATATATATCGATAGTTATATCCATAACTATTGATAGGTTCTACACTTGTATTATATATCTGAGAGTTCTTACTCTTGCTTATATGTTCTTTCTTATTTACTTTACGTAATACTGGTACGTAGATACCATTATCACACTCCCTCTTATTACATCAATTAAATTAGAATGAGTCAGTTTACTTTCATAAATGTCGTATAATAAACAAAACAAAAACAGTAACAAAAATACTGAAAATGACAGTCTCGAAAATATGGATCAGTTCTTTCAAAACAACAAAACGAAACAACAATAAACTTAATGACTTTTGAAAACGCTTAATAACTAAATTCATAAACTTAATTGACTGATCTTTCGATTGACTTATTGTACTAAGCAAACAACACTTAATTCAATAAATTTCATGACTGACAAATATCACATAAATTCATAATATAAAAATCACAACACAAACTTAAATTATAAATATCAAAAATACAAAATAATGTCAGACTTATAAATGTCTTATTGAGCTTCTGTTTCAGGTACTTCGTTTATTCACCTTTACGAGATAATGTTGTAACATATAAAATACATTTTTGTCATTAGTTAATTGTCTTATTTTATTTCTTCATAATTTAAGATTTCTTTTCTAAACTTTTGAAATAAAGGTTTTGGTAAAGCTTTCGTAAATAAGTCTCCTATTTGTTCTTTTGTTGGTATCCATACTATATCTATATCTTTGTCTTGAAAAGCTTTTCTAACATAATGATACTTTAACTTTACTCAGTGTCTTAGAGCTCTCGATACGTCTGATTTAGTGGCTTTTATTGCTTTCTGATTATCTTCAATTATAATTGGCTTAATTTCTTTCTTTAGAATTAGTCTACAAAGATGTTTTATGTAAACTAATTCTTTAGTTGACGTACTTAGCGCTATATATTCTGCCTCCATAGATGACATTGCTACACTTTTCTGTTTATTTGACTTCCATGTTATTGCATCTCCAAAAAGAAATATTATATATCCCGTTGTAGATATTCCATCAGGGTCATTTATTCCTAATGAAGCATCACAGAAACTAACTAATTCATTATTTTCTCCTTTATATACTAATTTATGGTCTCTTGTACGTGACAGATATTTGAAAACTTTTTCTACTTTAGCCCATTCTACTAATCCAAAATTGTGAGATTTTCGTGTCAAAACATTTACAGCGAACATAATATCAGGTCTAGTACTTAAGGCTAAATATAATAAAGCACCTACTGCTTCTCTATAGGGTATCTTTTCTTTTAGATTTAACTGTGTATCTAACTTAATTTCTGAATCAGATTTCTTTATGGCTTGATTAGTTAACATTCGTGTATCACTTCCTTTTACATGTTCTAACTTAAATTTCTTTAACAGGGATTCTAAAAATTTCATTTGAGATAACATCATCGTTTTTGTCTCGAAGTTTCGTTCAATATCTATTCCTAAATATTTTCTTGGTTCAATTTGAGTTTCGTAAATCTTTTCTGCATTATTTCCTAAGATTAAGATATCATCAACATATTGAACTAATGTAACCATCTTTCCCCCTTGACACCAATAAAATATGCAGGCTTCACCTTCATGTAAGTTAAAATTCATACTTTTCATTGTCTTTTTAAATTTTAGATACCACCTTTTTGGGCTAACTTTTAATCCGTACAAAGCTTTTCTTAATTCGTATACATTTTCTTTTCTGAATTTTTCGTTAACATCTACTCCCTCTGGTATTTTTAGGTAAATTTTCTTGTCTAATTTGCTATTTAGAAATGCTACTATTACGTCTAGCTGAATAATTTTCCATCCCATTTTATTTACTATGCTCAAGAACATTCTTATTTGTGCTAAACCTATGGTTGGTGCATATAATTTGGACATATCATACACATGATGATCTTGGAAACCTTTGGCTACTACTCTAGCTTTATATCTATACACACCTCCTGGTTCTAACTTTTTGACAAAAATCCATCTCGAATCCATAATCTTTTTACCTTCAGGTTTCTTTACATATTTTCAAGTTTTACTCTCTAATAGTGATTTTATTTCTGAATTAATTGCCTCCATCCATTTTTCTTTTTCATTACTGTTTAATACATCTTTATACATTTTTGGAACTTTATTTATCTCGCACATCATGGCAAAGTATCTATTCTCTCTATCTGTCGCAATTATTGTCTTTTCACTCGGTTTTAATTTAACTTCTCCCTCTGAATCATTAATATCTGATGAAGACTTACTTGACGATACTCTAATTTTAACTTTATTTTTATTCTTTTTACATTTTTCTGACTTTAAAATTATTTCCGAATTATTTTCATTGATAAAGTTTTCAGGTATACCATTTGATAGGTCTACTTGCGTATCATCTTCTATATTATTCCAGTTAATTAGTTCAATTCTCGGTAATCCTTCTTTTTCAAAATAATTTCTCGGGTATTTGTCTTTAAAGGTAATTGACTCTAGAAACGTTACATTACTTGACTTAATTAATTTTCCTCTTCCGGGTTTTAAGAGTAGCCATGATTGAGGATTAGATCCTACCAAAATACAGCTTTCTCCGTCTTCACTGAATTTTGACGTTTATGTTTTGGCATGGGGTAATTTTCTTATTGCAATACATCCAAATCTATGTATGTATTCAATTTTTGGTTTTCTATTTTTGAGCATTTCATAGGGTGTTTTCATTTTTAACCTTTTATGTGGCAATCTGTTATGAATGTGCATGACTTGTTGTATGGCTAATTCCCAAAATTCTAGTGGTAATCCACTATCTAATAACAATGCTTTTGTTTTCTGTATAGCTGTGAGATTAAATCTCTCAGCTGTACCATTAAGTTCGGGGGGTATCTGGTGGATTTATTTCTTACATTATACCTTCTTCTTTGACTATATGCTTCATGTCTACAGTTAAATATTCCCTATCTCCATCTATTCGAAGATATGAAATTTTAATTTTTCTATCCCCTAAATTAGTTCTCATAGTTTCTATAAATTCTCTAAAATATTTTCCTACTTCTGACTTATTTGTCATTTTGAATGTCATTGTATATCTCGAAAAATCGTCTGTGAAAGTTGCTACATAAACACTTTTATTTATTACTCCTATCAGTTTAATTGGACCCATTAAATCATTATGTATACGAAACATTGGGTTTATCTGCTATTTCTCTTATCGTTTTATGAGGGGATCTTTTAACTTTTGCCAAACGACATACTTCACATTCTTGTATTTCAATGTCAAAATCTACATTTTTAAGACAATCATACGTGACTGATGCTTTCTTTAAATAGTCCATAGATGCATAACCTAGTCTAACATGATATAAGTAACCCAACTTTTTCTTTATCAAATTTTCACACAGTAGTTTTAAATTATTTAAATCATCTATTGTTATGTCTGCACCCAGATCTAAATATTCTAACAATTCTTAATTTGACTTTAGATTACTCGTACTTGGCTTTGACTTATCATAGTTGTGATCTATGATATGACTTTCTGACTCGCTTTCTGACCACACATCTTTGACTAGAATACTTATGATCATGTAAAATATTAGTGTCATCATATGCATATTTTTCAATTTCTGATTCGTTGGACGAATCTTTTTCTTTATCAGTTAAATATACTCTCGAAAAAGTAATTATATCAAAATTGAACCACCAGTATTTTCCCGTTTTATTTCCTAACATGACTATTTTGTTTGACTTTTCATTACGTATTTCTG
Source organism: Ericerus pela (assembly GCA_011428145.1). Lineage (NCBI taxonomy): Eukaryota > Metazoa > Arthropoda > Insecta > Hemiptera > Coccidae > Ericerus > Ericerus pela. The sequence continues at coordinate 204,968 of WOFM01000516.1, forward strand.
CAGTTTTATCTCTGAATACTGCATAATAACCCAATTTTGTTAACCTATGTATCGATAATAAATTTTCACCTAAGTTCTTTGAGTATCTAATTTTATTAATTTTTAACGTTTTCCCCTCTATGTTTTTTACATATAAATTTCCTTTATGGGTGATTTTAATGTCTGTGGATTTGTCTTTATTGGCACACGAAATATATTCTGGAATTTCAAGATTCGTAATTTCTACTAAATTATCTAACCTTTTAATAAAATGGTCTGTTGCCCCAGTATCAGCTATAAACATTACATTAGTATTCCTATCCATTTTTAAACATTTATAGAACTTTTTACGTTTAAATTTAATTATACTTCTTATTCTTTTCATACCTTTCTATTTTACTGACGATTTACTCTTATGTGACTTTCTATCCGAATCACTTGACGAACTTGACAAACTCGTATATGGCAAACTGCTCGCTGATGACGTACTCGAACTCGTACTTCTGTCTCTGCATCTCTTTGTCGTACGTGCTCCTCTCTTATGGTATTTGTGGCCTCTCTTACTTTTACTTGATTTCTTTTCAAGTCGATGTTTTCTTTTATTCCTTTTATCGTTTTCTGGTCTACTAGTTGCCTCTGAAATTGTAGTTTTGGTCGATTCACTCTTATCTGTTGATTTTACAAAATAGATCGATTTGAATTTCGGCTTAAATTTAATTTTTAATTTTTAATTTTTTTAAACATCGCCAATAAGGGCTACCTTTTGTGACACTACTCGTTCTTTTTTCTCACGGTAACGGATTATGTCCTGGCTTTTTCAAGCAATGTCTTGCCACATGCCCGTACCCACTACAGTTAAAACATTGGTACATCGGGCATCCTGAAAAAATTAGATGTTTTTAAATTTCGTGTCTTATTTGGTCTATTAAACTTAAATCTATTTGTCTGAACATAATTAATTCCTTCGCTTCTCGAAATTCCTTTCCTTTCTTTTCCTAATACATCTTCTTCCATAATTATCGCTTTTATTTGTTCATATGTCATTACGGTATTTATTCTTGCCAATAAATTTGGAAAAGCTAAAAGCATTTGTAATTTCAAAGCCTCAAGTTTTCTATTCTCATCCCATCCTTTATTCGTTAATCTAATCTTTCTTTCTATTTCCTCAAATTTATCAAACCAATCATTTAATTCCATACTCTCTGGATAATATCTCAATAAATAAATTTCTGAAATAACTAAATTACACATTATTGTCTGGGGTTCCCTATAATCTGCAATTTTCTTTAAGCATTTCGAAGGACATGGCTTACCAAAAATTAATTTTGCGTGTTCGTCATTTAACCATTCTAATAACACGGCTTTTGCATCACATCTGTCTCTAATATTCTCTTCACTAATTATAACAGGATTTATCAAATCAAAAGCTTTTGAAAATTTATATCTGTTGACAAACATATTAAATGATTCTAACCAAACTCTAAAATCTATCATCATCGATAATTTCTTTGCCATTACTTTAATTTTACTTCTATATTCCTTATTATTATTTTGTGTCTCAACAACATTTAAGTCCGAACTGTTAGCATTTTTGTCTAATTGACTGGGATTATTATTAAAGTTACCAGAAGAATTATCTTCCTTACCTCTATGACTATTGTTTTTCTCGTTTCGATCTAGCAATTTATCAATTTGCAAAAATTTTCTTAAAATATCATCAAAAATGTCAGAATCATTACCTTTAGTATTAAATGACTGTTGTTGCATCTGCATACTCTCAATGTTCTCTAATTGTCTTGATCTGTTATCATCTGTAAATGTCTGTTCAAATGGCTCGTTATTACCTGTCTTACTTGTCTTATTTGTCTTATTTGTCTTATCGCTGTAGTTTCTTTGTGTCGGTGGCGGATTGTCCAAGTTTTCTTCTTCTTCGGTTGGTGCTGGCTGTCTCACAACATCGTTTTCATTGGACTGACTTGGTCCAGCACTGTCCTCCAGTCTTATGTTTGAGATCTCTGGAACATTGTTGCTACTATCCTTTCGTGAGAGTTCTGGTCTCGCAAACATTACGTCATCCTGGGCTTCTTCCCATTGTTCACCCGGAGTTTCTGACGGATCATGATCGTACGTTGGCAGGTTCTTCATTTTCTCGTAAATGTCTGTCTGTCTCTTGTCTGGAACCTGATTATTAATTAATTGTTCCTCTATAATTACATTTAACCTTTTTATTAGACTCAGCTCTAATCCGTGCACCAGACGTATGCAGGATGCTGGGTTGATAGTAAAATATCGATCTATCCCGAATTTTATCGCCTTTATTGCTCTCGCTCTCGAGATCAAATCATCTGCCCTTGTGTCGAGAAACTTTGATTGTCCCTTCGACATTGTTTTCTCCGCTGGCGTGGATGGTGTCTGGTCTTCTGGTGCCATAGTCACTATTGTTTGAGTCTTTCTTGATTCTTTCACAACGTTCTGTATACATCAACAAATACAGATTAATTATAATGTCACACAAGGAACATCTAGATAAATATCGAAAATATTATGTCTGCTACGATTACGTAAACTCTAGACCACGTTTACCACTATTACTTTTAAGTAGTTCCTTGTAATTTCACTCTCTTGGGATCTATCTACAATATCACTTTGGTCTAGATTACTTTTAGTGTAGATAAAGTTTTGATGCTTTAACCTGGCCAGGATTTTTTGTCTAAGTACCCAAGTGCAATATTACTTATACTTATTTGTCAATAAACCACCTACTAACGCCCATACTATAGTAGGTTCATATCATGGCAATCAGATCTTTGTTATAAAACAATTAAATTAAACAAAATTAATGGCTAATCTTTCATTTTTCGTGTGAATTTTCGTAGCCAAATTCACACAATGTTTTCATCATTTTACGTCTGATCGACAGAATACTTAATTTTCTGAAAAATAAATTTATTCTACACAATATGTTCTTTATTTATTATTATTTAATTCATTCCTGACTAATTTCATGTTTTTAATTTCGGTTATTTTTCAAAAACGTGTTGGCACCACGTTTTCATTAATGGCGCACTTCTTTGTTTTATCATCCGATTTTCAAAAAATTTGTTAACATATCTTTTAATTTCATTATTCTAGTAATAAATATTTACTGTACTTACAGGTATTCTCAGTAGTTGGCTTGGTGATACTATTTTATGGTAGAATGACGCCATATTTTTCCGAAAAACATGAATAAAACGAAACAGTAAATTAGCGAACATATACTCACACTTGAACATGAAAAACGAACTAACTACTTAATGGCTTATTTGACTTTTAATTACATTTTACTCACTGATAGATGGCTTATTTGGCTACTTAAATTAAATTACATTCAAAAATACTTCATTAACTTTGCTGCTGTTACCATGTAAGAATAATATGTACACGAGGAACTATAAGAGTTTATTGTGAGAGTACAATGGTCAAACTGTAACGTACGTAATATAAAATATGGCGTAATAGATTCTTGAGGTTCTCGTTGTCTTGTATCGATAGTTATATCGATAACTATCGATAGGTTCTACACCTGTATTATATATCTCAGAGTTCTTACTCTTGCTTATATGTTCTTTCTTATTTACTTTAGGTAATACTCATACGTAGATACCATTCGCACTTTAAATGTGACATGTGGGTTAGTGAGGTTTATTCTTTAACGGAGTGGGGATAGCGACCTCACTGAAGTCTGAAAACGAGCGATTTGTGCTTCTAGTGTAATTCATATGCTCGTTGCTCGTTAGTTTGGATTTGACTTTTGTTATTGTCATTTTTTCAATTTTCAATGTTGAACAGCTGTTGATCTAGTCAGTTGGTCTAAGTTGATCATGTATTTTTGTATTCGCTAGTATTTTTACAAAAAATGCGTGAAGCTATTTTACGATTTATTCATTTGAAATTTCTGTGATTTTTTTTATCTAAAATGCTTCGAAGACATTAATGGGATCTATAGCTTCTGTATTGCAATGGCACTGCAATTCCTGCGCATTGATTAATCCGACAGAACGAGTAACTTGCATTAGATGCGGAAAACTTAGAGTCTTATCTTCGGTGGACAGACAGAACGAATTAACTGAATCTGGTGTTGTATCGGAATCACATGATAACTGGTCGTCAATATTCACGGAGGATACTGTCATGTGAGTTACTTTGCTAGGTGCTTAAACATCTTGTGTAAGTGTGAGTACCTAGCCTTTCGCTGTTCCCGTAAAGAAACCTACTGTATGACTCTGTCTAATTTACGATCAGATTTTCTGCGTATAAGTACCTATTGTTTACTCTTGAGTTGGCGAAATAATTCATCATGGGTCCAACAGTTTCAATCATTACTTTTTTACGTACCCGGAACGTTAATTATATCATAGTTGGTATGATTTCGTTTTATGGCGGGAGGTACTGAAGAATTTATTTCATTTTACACCGTCTACTAATTAAATATGTAAACGTATTCAACTTTAAGGATTAGATACTTGTGGTACATTCAATTTTTTATTTCTTTTATTATTATTTTTTTTTGTTGAATGAAAATTGTTTCATATTCCCGTATGCCTCAAGTTGAATGCTTACCTTCACTCTCATTACATCAACTGCTTGTGCTCATACTCTTTCTCACCTACGGAATCTTTGATGTCCAAAATCCGTTTAATCAAGATGACAATATCTCTAATGTTCGTCTAGTTTTATTTGATTATGGTTGATTTCCAAATGCTTTTCAAAATATGTAAGACTTGTTCCTGTCCGCATTCTTACATCCTGTCTCGAATATCTAAACTTCATGTTCCAATTTTTGTTTGTTGTTGAAATAAATTTTCGAACTCTGTTATTGCCTGTTTACGTTTCAATTATTTATTGATTTTATTTTTGAACTGAAACTGACCCTTTAAAAAGAATGTGTAACAGGATTGTCGTGAAGTAGCATCGAGAAATACGGCTGATGATTCTTTAGAAAGTAGAACTTTAAAAAGGAGTCTAAATTTAATGAATTTCGCCTCACAGAATATTGAAAATTATTTATATTTCTACTATGGAAATATTTGTAGCAAAATAACTCCTAAATTTCTCTAGAAACACATTACATCTTATGTGGTCGAAATCAACTACTTTTCCCCAACAGTCGTATCTTATAATTTTCTCAACTGTTGATAATCTTTCGAATTTGAGTTACAGTAATTCTAATAGTACAGATATATCGACCAAGAAAACAAAAATACGGAGGAAAATTATAAAATTTGATGTTATACTTCAAATGTAATTAGGACTATTTTATATATGAGACTTAATTTCAGTTGTTTTTAATTTTGAATTGAATATTTAACCGACATATTTTAAACAGTGTCCACTGTATTCTTAGTTTGCGACAATCGCGTCTAAATAATGACTGAATGTCTATCCTGTAATAAGTTAAGAACGTGACGTTTAAAGTGTTTAATTTTTGTCTAGCTATTAATATGTATTTTGAAGTAGTGTTAACAGTTTGCATATTTTTTTAATTCACGTGTTTCTACTCGTGTAATCTTTATGTAGTTATTTCGTGTTTGAACTCGGTAAAGAAGTTTGAAATTATAAGCTTCATTGAAGTATAGAGACTTGGTTTGCTCAGTAAGGATGATTATGTTAAGGATTTTTCAACAAATTTTATCGATGTTTGGATTGATGTTTTTGTTCTTAAAAGGAAAAGAACTGAAATGTGAGGGGCATCACCATTCTGAAATTTATTTGTTCCCTAAAAATTTTATAAAGCTCGTGTTAAACTCTATCCTATCTATATCCCAAATAAGAATGATGTGACGTCATAGAGATGTCTGCAATTCACAGCGACGTGAAGTGCAAAAACATTTATAAGCAAAATTTTTGGATACAGCCTTCGTTGATTAGTGTGAATTTCTACCTTTTTTTTTCGTTGGTTCATCTGCTAGTATAACGTCACGTCGTTCTTATTTGAGAATATTTGGGATAGAGTATAATGGCAACGGTGCTTGGTTAGAAGACGTAATATTGTAGAAGGCTGAGGGAAAGATCAAAACAGTTCACTTCCATACGAATTCTATGATTGTTTCAAGTGCTGTATCAGCTACTGAAAGGCATTCTGTCCTCTGCTGTTTCCTTAAATCCTCATCTGGAAATACTATTAACGATCTATCTAGAAATAAATACATCTAGTATTTATGTTAGTAATTTCCTTCTTATTTACTGTTGTAGAAACGTGAAATCTGTTTTGACTGACGACAAACGCTTATCGAAATCGAATTACTTGCGTGACAGTGGCGAGGGCGCCGACTATGCAGAACCCATTTACTGGAGCCAGTCCAGCGACGCCGCTGCCGAGCTGAAGAAGCCGTCTAGCTGTCCCTCGTTGCTCTATCTGCAGCTACCCTGCTGTCAAAATTGTGGCTACAGCAGTCAACGAAGCGTGTTGAAACGCTGCATCGTGTGCGATCGACCAGCAGCCTTACCCAACGTGCATATTATGTTGTATAAAAACGGACGTCGTCCAGTCAAAGCTGACCATCAAAATATGGGAGATAATTTCGTCGTCGACTCAAAACCACTACGGAGAGACGATTCTGCTACTGCCATCCATTCAAATAGCCTGAAACGATCTGTGTCGTGTCGTACCATCGCCAGTTCCGCCACCGATATCGTTGAATCTAGTCGTAAAAATCTGCTTTCCGAGATAAACATGTGGCTGTGTCGCATGTGCAACCATTCGAATGCGAAAACCAACATCGAATGTATCGCGTGCAAGAACACCAAGACTGATGCAGTAGCAACGGCAGCAGCAGCCGCACTCGTTAACGATAACAATAACAACAATGGCGATGACGATAGTAATAACAATAAGCGCAGTAGTAACGACAATAGTAATATTAATATTAATAATAATAATAATAATAATAATAATAATAACAATAATATTAACAATAATAACAATAACAACTATGTCAATAATAACAATAATATCAACAATAGTAATAATAACGGCTACATTAAAAGTAACTTCATGTGTGTAAATTCGGGTACAAATACGGTGCCTGTGGCACAGCTGCTATCCAGTAATAACGAGAACAACGTAGCCGTCAAAGTATCGCATCGAAAGTCGTGTTCATTTTTGTCGCCTAAGCTCAGCAAAGTTCAGCAGCATCAGCAACGGTTGAGTTTATCCGATGCGTACGAACCACTTCTGTCACCCGACGACTCTCCCAGGTACTCGTATATCGGCATCAGTCAACCGCCACTACTACCTTCAGCGGCTGCTACTGCAAGCCGCAATAATAACGTCGCCGCCGCCGCCACAACTGCTGCTGCTTCTGCCACTGCCGCTACCACCACCGCCACTTCTAGTCAAAGCGCGTCTAATTGGACTTGCGATCGATGTTCGTTTGCCGAGAATTCGGCCGACGAGGGTCGTTGCTTGGTGTGTGATGCGCTCGCCTCCGAATGCTCGATAATAGTCGTGGCCAAAGATTCCGTTCGTTACACGCCGCCCAAGAGAAAGACCAACGTTGCAGGAACAACCACGTCTAGGATTATTCCGAGTGATCCGCTTGGACAAAACTTGGTCGAAGATTTTCAGTATCTACCTGGAGCAGAGGCGACGACGTCCACCATCAGTCTGCGCATCACTCCCAACGCTAAGGACCAAGACGAAGGATGGGTGTGCAAAAAGTGCACGCTTGTGAACGTGGACGACAATGCTGTGTGCGTTGTGTGTGGCGGATCCAAGATTAGCAGCCTAACGTCGACGCCGGAGGCGACGCTCAGACGAGGCGAATTTTGGATGTGTCCGCGGTGCACGCTGAAGAACGCGCTCAAGGATGTGCAGTGCACACTCTGCAAAACGGCCTGTCCAGAAGTGAGCACCTCCATGAAGTACAACGCAGACACCGGGCAGTATGTAGTTGGCCAACAGCAGCAGCGTTTTAAGTTAACCAGCAATCATCGCAGCTGCAAACCGACCAGGAAAACGGGGGCGCCATTTAATTTCGGTGCTATGAACCGTAATAGTGGCGACGGTGGTGAGGCGGCTGTGGCAACAGCAGCGACCACCACCACCGCCACCTTAGATCGGAAATGTTGGGTGTGCGACGAATGCACTTTTGAGAATTCGGTCGAGTCGCCGTGTTGCGAAATGTGCCAAAGTGCACGCACCATCTCTGTAAACGGGTTCGCCTTTTCGGCGGATACGTTTTCGAAGCATTTGTCTGATAGCGATAATACGTCGATCGTGCTGCAGACGAAACAGCAAAGCGAATTGATGGAACAGTTGAGACAGAATGAGGAAGAAGAGGCGTTAATAAAATGGCAGCAAATAGTTCAATACTGCAAAGAGGTACGTTGAAATTGGGTATTACGGTGCTTTGTCGCCGTATGTCGTAGAGTGCAACGCTGATGAAAATTTTCTGAATTTATATATGATAATGAGTATAGGAAAAACAAATTAATTCGTAAGTTTAGAGCAGAAAACAAATTTACTTTTGATCGCAGGTACTTTATACACCGATGTATTGATCAGTAAAAATTCGTATTTACCAATTTAGTGTGATACTTTTAGCTCAAAAAATACAAGGTATAAGTGCGAGTACTTTAACGAAGTGGAAGTTATGTAGATGGTTATGTTGGTTTTGAGCAAATGTCTGAAAAATTAATATTTGATCGGAAGTGATTGTGTGAATGAAGTTTGAGTGCATATCGCGTAAAAAATTCGAGTAAATATGTCGGTGAAACAGTAGTGTACTCGAGATTGTGCCTTGGGGGTTTTCATTGAGAAAAAATGTTTTTAGTCGCTCGACTCACAAAATTTAGCCTATTCAATCCGTTTTTAGACTTTTCCCCATTCGCGAAGGTAACACAATTCCCATCTAAGGATTTTCCTCATTGTCACGTTTTTTGGTTTTTTGCATCGTAGGGGGTAGGGGCTGAGGTTGTGACGTGTTCCGCTGGTCTTAATGTAAATTTGACAGAGGCATCATTTAAAATAGTTTCAAATGACGCTTTACGCCCAATACTGCCATTTACTCACGTGCTTATAATTATCGAAACTCTTTTTTTTCTTTATTTTTACTCATTTAATTGTATTTTTATCTTTTAGAATAATTCGCCTTTTGTGGACGACTCGTTCCCGCCAGCGCCCAAGTCACTCTACCATAACGGAGTAGTTCCTACAGAAAATCACGTCACTCAGTGGTTGAGACCGCATCAGCTGAATCTGTCCGTTTCCGAGGCCGACGCCAGCTTACCGTGGACAGTTTTCAGGAAACCATTACCATGTGACATTTCTCAAGGTAATTTAGCGCTTGTAGGCCCACTCACGTTCATGATACTCGTCTTTTTCGACTGGTGAAAAATATCTTATGCCATTTTTCTTTAGATTTGCTCTGCTTCGTTCTAAATGGTGAAAAAAATCATATTCAAAAGTCGTTTAAAATGTACGTTTCGGCGCGACATCAAAGTAAAATTAAGCAGTCTATACATATAAGTAGATGTCAAACGAAATTCAAAATAAAATGAGATTTAAAAATTTCTTGATTAAAAAAACCCAAAAACTATAGACTTGCTCTTGAAAATGTGTATTTCGTCATGTGAATTTTTTAGGCGAATTTTCCCCTAAAACGAGTGAAACCAGTCCATGAGCGAAAAATTTCCAAGCTTAGACCAATTCAAAATTTAGAGTATTTTAAAGGAAGAACAAACAATTTTGTTGATAATACTGACGGCCCCATTTGCACATTTATTTACGAATCCTTCAAATTATGAAATCTAATGAACGGTATACTTATGTCTCACTGGGAGCTACATGTCTTATCACTGCATGAGTCATTATTGTTGAGACACCGTTCAACTCATCAAGGATCTAAATTTGTGCTTCATTGTTCACACTTTAACTCATCAATTGAAATTTTACCCTTTAATCTGTTACTTGGACTCGTCTCTGTATCTAATTCATATATTTTTACATTTGGTGTCGAGTTATTGCATGAAAAATGATAAGGTATCGATAGTAGTGATGAGTTGAATGGTGATATGGTGACGAGACGCGTAACTCCCAATTTATTATGTTTTGTGTGAGTCAGTTGCCAAATCACTGAGACGGGAATTTTTACATACATTTGCTATCATTCTCATTATTCCTTTATTTTCATTCTCTCGAGGGTTTTGTGGTGTTCATTAGCTTACACAGTGGCGTAACCTGAAAAAAATTATGGCGGATGCTGAAAATTTTTGTTGATGATTTTATTAGGCTATTATTTTCTTATTGTTTTTCAATGAAAATTCTAAAATACGCGCGGACTAAAATTTCGGAAGAGAATGTTGCTGCAGCAACCCACTGCGCCAGTACTTCCCTTCAGAACGTCATTGATCTTACATTGATTCCTTTATTAAATAACTATGTAATAAAAATTTCAGTTATAATAAATTGAATTTTAATAAGAGTACATTAAAAAAGTAAAGTTTTAATGGAGTTTAAAAATTTAAAACTAATAATTTGAAAGGTAGGGAATTCAACTGCATCAGTTTTTGGTAGATTACTTACAAAAGCTATTACTGATTACTAGGCCAAGACTTTTAGATAAAAATATTTTTTTTTTTTGCTAACTTGGGGTGTTTTTTTGTTAAATACTTTTGTGATTTGCGATCTTCTAATTTCAAAAATACCCTATTTAATTGACCTATAATCTGTTCTAAATAAGAAGGTAATTTTTTTCAAAGGTGCATTCAGACTGCCTCTAGTAAACGTTACTGAAGTTAAATAGGGTACCGGAAATGATTTTCAGTAAACATATTTTCAAATTCTTAAAAAAAAAATAAAAAGTATCAGTGAAAACCGCATTAAAATTGGTTGGATAGAATGGTAGAAAATGAATGGTAAAGTTGAGTTGTCAAAAAATATTGTGATATTTTTTGAGCAGTGTGTGTGATGTCATAGAATTGACATAGCAGCAAACTTTTCACCTCCTTCACAGGTTTTTCATTCATTCATTCCTCACTCTCCTGTGTTTGAACATTGGTTTAGTTAAGCTCATCAATTTAGAAAGTTCATGGTGTCTGTTAGGGAGGGGATGAATTCAAAACATTGAAAAACAATAAAAACTAAGAAAATCAAAAACCAATTATTCCTTATTTGTTTTTATATTACAGCACAGCCTTGGAAAAAATTATTGGTGGTGCCTGGGGAGTTATTTTCTTTGAGGGAAGAGTTCATATTTGCAACCCATTTTAAGATTTAACCCTTCATTTAGCCCTCTGTAGCCCAAGAAATAGAATTAAGATAATATTCTCGGATGTTATTGAGGGATACATCAATAATATAGTTTTTTGAGGCTCTGAGTTTACATTTATAATCTTTTTTAGATTGAACCCCTCCGTGGCCCCTGTGACTCCAAATAGGGGGTTAAGATAATATTCTTTGATATTATTGAGTGATATATCATTAATAACATTTTTTGAGGTGCTGAGTTTAGATTTGCAATCTATTTTTAAATCAAACACTTCATTGACACTTCTGTGACCCTAAACCGGGGGTTCAAATGAAATTCTTAGATATTATTGAGTGATACACCATAAATAATGTTTTTTGAGGCACTGAGATTATATTTACAATCCATTTTTAGATTGAACCACTTTTTTTCTTCCTGTGGCCCCAAAAAGGGATTGCAATTATATCTTCACTTATTATTGAGTGATTTATTAGGTATTGGATGCCCATGTTTTTTGAGACCAACAAAAAACAACAAAATTCAGTAAAACCACTTGCCCAGCTTACTTGTAAGAAAAATAAGATTTTTGTATTTGTACCCAAAAATTTGTAAAACATTATAAACAATATATCACACGATAAAATGTGAAAAGTTAAAATTAGCTAGTTATATTTAAACCAATTTGGATCACATTATAAGGAGTTGAATGAAGAAATACATGTCAAAATAAAATTTCAAGTCTAAAAAAGTTACCAACAATGTATCACACAATATAATAGGGAAATTCAAAATTATCCCCTTTCAGAGCCCCTGTCGGATCACATAATGGGTAAAATTAAGAAATTACATCAAATTTAAAATTAGCAGCTAAAAAACTATTACCAATGATGTATTACACTACAAAATATGAAAAGTCAAAATTTCCCCAAATTTTGAGCCTTGGGGGTCAAAAATGAGTCAAATTAATAAAATAATGTCAAATTTGAACTTGGTGCCTCAAGAAACATTACAAATGATGTATTACATAATAATATGTAAAAAAACAAAATTGGGCCCTTTTATGAGTCCCTTGGGGTCAAATAAAATATTATACCACCTTTGTGTTGAGTTGGATAATTTCAGTGTATATATGTTGAAAGTTCCAAGAAAATGAATTTTTAGCCCATATCTGCTGCCCCTTTCTTATTTTTGGATTTCAACTATTTTCAACCTTCTACCTCAATGGGAAGTACAAAAAATAAATACAGGTAGAAACCCAAACTTATTGAATCTTATTTACTTAGGTGATAACTTAAACTTTGAGCTTTCTGTGCCAAAAGTTTTCTTGGGTCCTGAAATGAAATGTGCGCCCACCCTTGCTTCAAAGTTATTTTTTAAAGTCAATTTCGTTCAGTAAATTTTCACCAAAAATCTACTTAAAAATAAGGTATTAATGAGATGTATTGAAACAAGCAACCTCAGATAATAAAAAATACAAAAACGTCAATTCTATGACATCACAACAACAGGGTGTGCATCGAGGTACCATTTTTGGTGCAGTGCAACTTTGACATCTTATATTTTAATTTCTATTTAATATTTTTCAAAAAAAATTTCAGAACTTTCATTCACAGGCCTTAGACTATCTCATTCATTGATTTCAAGTAATTCTGAGAGTCATGTCCGGTACCCTATTAAATATTGTTATACTCGGCGCCAAATAAGTTGAGCTCTGACGTTCATGGCGCATTAATGCATGGTTGTTTCTCATTGGCCATTCCACATTTATACGTTGTAATCATTGGTTATTAAACGTCGGTATGTCATATTGCCTATCTTCTTCAGAGCATAACTTATTTAACGCTGAGTATAGCTAGGCAATATAAAAATTGTACAGAAACAGGCGTACTTTGTTTCGAGTCCAGTGTGTATCCCAATTTTTTCCTCTCCCCTGATTCTATGATTAATTTGATTCAGTCTAATGGATCTCCAAAATGATTAAATGTTTACTTACCAAAAATTAAGAATACTTTTCCTTTGAATTGTTCCATTTTTGCAAATAAAAATTTTAATTTCATCTTAGTTTTATAAGATTTACACGTATTAATTTCATTTGCCACGGAGCAAATGCCTAAATTTTGTTGTAAAATTTTGTGCATTCTCTATAATAATTGAAGCGATAAGGGATCATGGCATGTGACGATGTCCTAGTGTAAACTTTTTGTGAAAAAAAAGAAGTGAGTTCCGCTGGGGCTATACCAATGAGGGATTAATGTATAAACATCACACTTCCACACCTACACATCATATAACACACACAAACAAAAATTACAATTGTAGAGTTACGCAAATTTGACGATTGTAATTCTCATCTAGTCCCTACCATAGACTGAGTGATAAGCTGAGTGCTAAGATGTTTATATATCAAAAATTATCAATTTGCATCTAAATGTACGTTTGTGGCTTTTTTTTTTTTTAATCTTTTTCTCAATCATTTTTTTTAGGTATTCTGGGAAACTGTTGGCTTATCAGCGCATTAGCGGTTCTGGCAGAGCGCGAAAATTTAATTAAAAAGGTCATGGTTACCCGAGAATATTGTCCAGAAGGGGTTTACCAAGTTCGTTTATGTAAAGATGGAAAATGGGTTACCGTTTTGGTCGACGACTTATTACCTTGTGACGAACATGGGCATTTGGTCTATTCACGAGTGAGTACATACTTTATTTTGCTGTATGTGTTAAGAAGAGAGATCCTCTCGTTATTTGTTGTATCTAATATTTGATTTTTCATTTCTCCCATTTATGTAGTATTTTCAAATATCGTTGAATATAACTACCCCTGTCTTCTGAAAACCAGCATGATGTAAAACTAACGGTAAGAAAATTGAATGTCAATCTGAAAGATTCAGTTTTCTGATTCAAACATATCTTTTCTCAGCAACCATTGAATTCATGTTACAGAAATTTTGTGGTAGTAAGCCGCGAAACAATGACCAACATATATTAATTAGTCGAGCCATTTATATTTTGTTGCTTGTATAGTGAAAAAGAGCTGATGTCAACTAAAATTTCATATTAATTCGCAAATGTTTCAGTTGTAATTACTCCCCCAAAAAAATCATTTTGAAATTTCTCGCATTTCAAAAGCACAATTATTTGTAATACTGGATAGGACCTCAAAATATACCGTTACACATTGGAATGGAGTAAAAAACGTAATTTCACTCAATATTCTAAATTTAGAAGACCTCATTGAGGTCGTTTCATATTCAAAACTGCGGTACTCAAAGTCTCGAATAGTTGTCTTCTCACCTGAAATAATAAGGTGTTGGCTACTCGCTGATAACTCATGTAATTCATATTTCATTTGAATCTATCCTCGTCACTTCACAAGCTGCCCTCGAAAATGGTGTTTTGTCTTCTCGTCTACTGAGTCCTCTGAATAGTGTTCATGATGATGGATTATTAAGATGATTACAAGCTCATTAGCGTTAGCATTTATGCTGACATTAACTGTATCTTCTATCAACAGTCAAACAGTTATGAACCCTTTTAAGTTGTCATCTTTGCTTCGTTTGTGCTCTTCAACTCTATTTTATTCATCATACTTTCGTTTGCCTGTTCTTTCGACCACATAATATTCTGCATCACGAATAATTGGCTCCCTAATATTTATTTACAGTATTTCATGAAATCTATCTCTTTACATGTTTGGAAATTTAGAATACTGGTTTCAAATGTTGTTGAAACAACTACAGTTGCTAAGAAACATGCTAATTGACGAATTTTAAATCGAAATTTCATTTTTTATTAATTTTAAAACACTTTGGTGCTCGACGATATATACATTACTATACACCATGGCCGTTTCTCCCTGCTTGGGCAGTGTATGTGTTTGATTTTTTTCCTGTTTCCATTTGTTTGAATTTCATTCCAATGTACAAAGTAGACGAGAAGAAGGTACCATCAGACATATCAGTAACTAGTAAAACGAGGCGGATGTCAATGAAAGGACGGGGAAACAGTCGTAAGAACTTCCTCTTCGCCAGTAAATCATTTTCCATGGTTATTCTTTCAATATATTTACAGGCCAAGAAAAAACAACTTTGGGTGCCGCTGATTGAGAAAGCCGTCGCAAAAATCCACGGTTCTTACGAAGCTCTTGTGTCTGGTCGTTCGATTGAAGGACTGGCTACGTTGACGGGTGAATATTTTGTTACTTGATCGCCTGCAGACGTTTTTCTCGAGAACCTTTATCGTCCTCGTAATAATGAAGACTTCTTGAACAATATTTGCAGGACAACCGTGCGAAAGTGTACCTCTTCAGCAGTCTTCGTTGCAGCCCGAAGAGGAACTCGATAAGGATTTGATATGGGCGCAGCTTCTGAGTTCGAGACAAACAAAATTTCTAATGGGTGCGTCGTGCGGCGGCGGCAACATGAAGGTCGACGAAGAAGAATACCAGAAGAAAGGCTTGCGTGCGAGGTTAGTCGGTGAATTCCGTCGTTGTGGTGGAGTACGTCGGACAGATCGGATCAAGTGTAGGCAGACTTATTCGGCAGACTGAATGTCAGACGTGTATAACGACACACAAAATGTGTGCACACATCTCCTGTGAACTTAACGAGTCGTAGTCCTATGCACTTTTCATTTGAACTCAGAAAAATCATTATTTGTGTACGACGATTCGAGTCGTCCATATTTACGCTATTTTCTGATGTATTCGTGTCATATGTTTAGGCACGCATATTCGGTGTTGGATGTGCGAGACGTACACGGTTACCGTTTGCTGCAGATACGCAATCCGTGGGGCCATTTTTCATGGAAAGGTGACTGGTCGGAACATTCAGACAAATGGACACTCGAACTGCGGCAAATACTTGCGCCGCAAGGTCTATCTGGAGGAGTGTTTTGGATTTCGTTCGACGATGTGCTCAAGTGAGTTTCTACCTCTGAGGATGCGGCGAACGGATTTAGCTGTCCGCCACTCTGATGAACGAGTTTCGGCCGTTGAATTTGTTGAAATCGTTAAATTGCAGTATTAGAAGAAGAATATTTGCACACGCCCCTTTAATTTCTCATCAGCGACGAGCTAATGAGGGATCCAGTGTAAAAATTAATCTAAAATTTGATCTTGTTGCCACAAATCACCCCTATCTCATAACAATTAATGTTGAGAAACGTCGATATCCCCAATCGTTTCAAACTTCGCGTGAATTTTCCAAATCAGCTTTATAATTTTAGATGAGTTACTGTAAAATGGTTGGCCTATTAAACGCCTCTGACGGATTCGTATAAAAATGAATCTAATATGCCTCAAAATATCACCTTATCGACATAATTATTTTATCTAAAATGAGTAAAAATTTGGATGGCCTCTTCTTTTGAGTCTCAAAAGGAGCCCAAGAGAGATTCCTTTTAAATTAAACATATTTTGATATCATGTGATGCCAGAATATTAAAATCTGATAGTATTTTGAGTGCAATCATTCGCAAAGGAAAAGTTAACGAATGAAATTGTAAAACATAGAATTCTGTGCGTTCTTAAAATTTGTAGCCAACTGATTTGTAATAAATATTTATTTTTGGCCAGTTGAACCAAATTTCTGTTGATATTTTCAAACAATTTTTTTCTTACTTCAACCAATAAATTTTTTCTTTCTGTTCATTTTTGACAACAAAAAATTCGTAAAAATTCGTTTGAATTTTTATCTATCTAAAAATGAAAAATTTTTCGATGCTTTCGAAGTGAACTTCGTAACACATTTTCACTAGATTTTAAATACCCGAATTTTGGCTCACCTTGATGATAGACCGCAAAATTTTAGTCTTGAAAGGTGATTACCAGGAAAGAATGTGGAGATTGCTTCCGCCGTTGATTTTTCTATAATTTTGAGGAAACATTGACCCTCAGTGTAGCCAAGTTTTCTGTATCGGCTTTTTTCCGATTAAGTGCTCTGATTAACCTCATTTTTGAATATAGCATATTCTCCACCGAATTGCGTAAAAAACCTGTGTAAGTGAAAGAAATGTGTTAAAAAATTTTACTTCCTTATACATATTTTCAATTTTTTTTAGGAGCGGGAGGAATCTTATATGATAAATTTCCGACTTAATAACAAAATTTTCGTCAAAAAGTATTTTGTAACGTATTTTTCCCAAAAAGAAACAATCGGAATGGTTGCACCATTGTTTAAAAAAAAAAAAGATGAACTAAAAATTTCCTCAATTTCTGCATACTTTAGTGTATAAGATGAACACGAGAATTGTTTGCAATTATTCTAACTAATGTTTTTATGCGAATTAAAATTTCAAATCTATGCTCAGAAATTACCATCTGCTCTTTCCGCGTTATACTCGACAAAAATTCTTCTATTCCTCAATACCCTTGATGATGTATTCTAATGTAAAATTCCTTTTTGTTTCCTCTTGTAGGTACTTCGACAGTATTGACATTTGCAAGATAAGAGAATCTGGCTGGAACGAAGTTCGTCTAAGAGGCATTCTGCCTCCACTATCTTGTACCGAGTTCTCCTCGTGCATTTTACTCACGGTATTAGAACCTACAGAAGTCGAATTTACTTTATTCCAAGAGGGACAAAGGTAACTGCTAAACACGAAAGTATATCACAATTTATCATGCCGCCAAAAAAATGGTATTTATGTATTCCTTCGTGGACATTAATTGTGTTAGTATTCTCAATGGATACTCAGTTAGTAAAAACTGAATCCTTTTTATCATTCTTGCAAAACTATGTTTCTTGATTATATGTTAGTTCTTCCTCCTTTCCATCAACTAACTCTAGTAATGGTAATTTTAAATCTTTATATTAGTTCAGTTCATTCGATCGTAGTTCTTCTTTTATTGTCTCAATACTGTACTCGATGTTTTCTGTCAATATATACAAGTTGAAGTAAAAAATTAAAGTCCTGTTCGTTTAGTTTAAACAAATAATTTGTTCATTTGAACTAGAACTTGGTTTACTGACTCATCAGTCATCCCTAATTGACTGATGAATTGATCTTGAAAATAGCCTTTATCCGATTTTTTTTTTTTTTTTTTTTTATTAATCCTACTCTCTATCGTTGTCAAGTATATTTCGTTGTGGACGAAGTAATATTTTCACTGGATTTCTTCATCGGGCAATTTCAGATTTTTAGCTGTCAGCTTGGCGAAATGTGCTCATCCTTGCAACCGAAAGGTTCTTGATTTCGAAACCAACCGCCACGCCGTTAACCATCTCAACGCTAAGTCTTATCGAACACCGGAGCAATATAGCTCATATAGTGTTGCTGAATGCTCTGGAATATAAATTAAATGGGGGAAAAAAATCAGGGAAAAAATTATTGTTCTAGACGTTTTCATCGCTTATAAAATATTTAAAATCCTATTTTCAGGCGATTTTTGATACTATAAATTATTAATTTCGTTGCGTAAAAATTTTTCGATTGAGGAGCCCTCAGTGTGTGTACGAATATTCGTTTCAAAAATCTCGCTTTTATTCACGTTTAAAGTTTTCTTGTTTCCCCCCCTTTCTGTGCTTATATTAATTGGTACCTACTTTGTAATTATTTCTTTTAACTTTTTTTTTTTTTTTTTTTTTAGAAATTCTCTTAAATCACAGAGAAGTCACCTTGATTTGTGCGTGGTGGTGTTGCGTGCCCGAGCGCAAGCCTCAACTGAAGTTGGCACCCTTGTTGAGCACAGTCGAAGACAAGTTCGTGGATTTGTCGGACTCCAGAAGATGCTGGAAAGCGATTTGTACTTTTTGGTGTGTTTAGCGTTCAATCACTGGCACACAGGTAACTTGCGTGCACCTGTATTCGTGTTTAAAGAAGAAGTAAAATAGCTTAAAATCTTTACGGTTTGCTGCTCCTTTCGATTTGCTTTCTGCATTTGCTTGATAATTGTAATCTCTCTTACATGCTGTGTGCCACCTGTCAGACGCAGGTTGTTGCGAGTTTGTAAATTTTTCTTTAACTTTCAACTTTAGCCAAACTTTTCTAAAATAGTTTTCTGATGTTATTCTCGTGAAACTCTTGGTATATACATTCAATCCTCATACTTTATCATAATTCATAAACATCATTTATTACTGTCGTGCAAATCATTAATAGACGCACGATTCTATGATGAGAAGTTAGCGCAAACCTTCAGGCGGTGACGTAATTAGACACGGTCTTCTATTTTTTCAGCTTGAGATTTTATCTATAAGTTTTCGAGTTCTTTCAAGCGACTTTTACAACTTCACGTGTTATGCGCAGGTATTGAAAATCCACTCGGCTATCCGCAGCATATATTAGCCATTCACAGTTCGAAGAGATTACTAGTCGAACAGATATCGCCGCCAGCTTTCGTTTTAGCAGATACATTGATTAATTTAACCCTGGCGAAAGGTCAAAGACACGAGGTAAATTGAGGGGGATATTTTGTTTTTTCAAACGAAATTCATTCGTTTAGAAGTTCTCTGGAAACGAGCTCTTATTAGAAGTAGCACTTTTGTTGTACATTTGCGGTTGATAATGAAACTTTTAATACTTTTTATCATTTTTGGAGATCGACTGGATGGTTGGAAAAATGTTACTTAATATATATGTTACCGTTAAACTACGAAATCTGTTAATTCATGAAATAACTCGTTATTTTATAGAATACCTTCGACGATTAGATGAAAAGTATAAATAATTTTCACCGATTATATGCTTTAACCTGTTATTTCATGAATCAACGGACAGCTGATAGAGAAAGTGTAAAATTTAGACTGAGGATAAAAGATGTCTATGAGTAGGGTGGCCACATGTCCCAGTTTAATGCAATGATTCCGATGTGCCTGGTTGAATTTCATTGCCTTGCTTTTCATTTTTCTACCTTTTTTCGAATTTATCAATGAAAAAAATAAAAAAATACCCAGGTAATAAGTAATTACTAATCCATCTTAACCCGAAATAATATGTATGATCTAAAATATAATCGGTAATTTTTTTGGAATTGAAATGAAAGTTAAGTTATGTAACAAAAAAGAGTTTTGGGAAAGAAATGTTTTTTCGTATCAAACCACCCACGTATTATAATTTATTAATACAGCTATCTTTGATTTTATTTTTACTATAATATGCTTAACTTTGAACCAATAGCTATGAAGTTAGAAAAAAATATTTATTGTAACGTGCCACCAATTGTGGTGCGGATTGGCCGGACGGTACTTCCATAAAAAACATTTTGTTTCCATTTAAAAAGAGGTAATGATTTCAAACCGTATTGTTTTAGGTCAACAGTTACAAGATTCGATGCTTTTGCTTCAGTTTCATACTTTCATGGATTGGGACTCGTTAATATATGAAATAACTAGTTATTCTGTAAATTTATTAGTATGTGTGAAAAAAAAAAGTTGATTCTGTACGTTCCCTAAAATGTCTTGTTATTTCATTGAATAACTAGTTATTTCACGAATAAACTCAATTTCACGTTTTAAATGTAACATTATGTACCTAATATTTAGCATCAATCACAGTGTGGTTGCAAAATCAATTAAAAATCTCAAAAAATTTTGAATCAAGTCGGATAACTTGCAAACATGAAATTATAAGAATTGACAATTTTGAGTTAAGCTATCAACTTGATGGAATAATTTATTATATGAAATCATAATAAAATTTAACGTCTAAATAATGTTGAAAATTCTACATGGATGGTGAAAATAAGTAACCTCAAGAAGTGTTCAACTTTTTCTCCAATAGAAAAACAGAAAAGCAGAAAAAAAAAAGTATGTTAGTACTTGAGATAATTATGTGTAAATATCTTCAGGCACTAGTGAAAGTGCCAGTAAAAAAGTATAAACTTTACTAAGTACAAGTGAGGTTGAGATGGAGCATGCTTTGTAAGTACACATGACTACATGTTCTTTCAATATATAGTAAAGAAATTCAGTTTTTTAATTTTCCTACAGAGAACCCAGTTGGCAAATTCAGTACTAATTCAGAATTTCAAGTCATTCCAAAACTGATTTTCAAAAACATAACAATTTCCTCAGTTAAACCATACATATAAATCGTGGAAAAATAAATGGATGATTAGAAATTCATGAATATTTATCTTCTAAGTATTACCCAATAGTTAATAAAAAGTTATTCTTAAACCCTTCGATCATTTAGTACTGGACACACAAATCCGTGCCAACAATATTTATCTGAGGCCGTAAAATGAACATCAGTTTCACTCGATTTCACTGGATTCGCTGCAACGTATTTTTATAGTTTTAAATTCAAAGGACAATGAGACTGAAATCAGACAGAAAAAAACCCACTGCACATGTGCAGTTAACCGATGTCCATTTTTCGGCTTAGAATCATGACACGTTTCGTTAACATTAGCGAGATAAGGCGGCTGGGTATCCAGTACAAACTGATCAAAGTTTAAACCCCGTTTTGGGGCCACAGGGGGGTCAATCAATGATTTAATCCGAAAATTGACTGACAATTTGAAATCAGCACCTCAAAGTCAGGAAACATTTAAAATAACCTATCGCTAAATAATTTGCAATTAATAGCTTCTGGTACATCCTTTTTGAGGCCATCAGAGCCCCAAAAAATTGACTGGAAATTGAGGTTGGCCCCTCAAAAAGCATATTTGACTATATACTACTCAATAATTCGTGAGTATTTGCTTCCGAATTATTTTTTGGGGTCCACTTAGGCTTCTAAAAATATTTAAATCCAAAAATTGACGAGGAATTTGAGCTTGGCGTCTCAGAAAACATTTTCGTCGATATATCGCTCAATAATTTATAAATAGTAAGTTACTCCTATCCCCTTTTTGAGACCACTCGGCACTCAGGCTCCAACTACTGGCTCAATCCAAAAATGGACCATAAATCCGAGCTCATTGCCGCAAGAAACATACGTAAGTATATTCAAGATCTTGTCAAAAATCACAAAAAATAACATGTCCGTTAGATGCACCTACCATGATGATAGTTACTCGTGCGCTCCCGCGATTGTTTTCTATTAGTCTTAACCCTTTCCCCTTCCCGTAGAAATGGGATAACTATCGATAGTTATCGATAGTTTGAATTTAAATGAAAAAGAAAATAGAAAATTGCGATAAGGATTGTAAGTGCCAGCTCCACAAAAGGATAGATACTGATAGAAAATATAGAATGAGAGAGGATGTAGTTCAAGGTCTGCAACTGCAACCGAAGCCTCACGAATTTTTGAAGATACTATTTGGGTTGTCTAAATTATACAAGATGCTCACATTAATTTCCAAACGTACCAAAAAAGTTGGTTCAGTTTTGTTCACGATTTTCTTTAAATTAATTTTTTGATTTATTTTATTCCAGTTTTAAAAAATTCGAAAATAGGGCCGACACTGTAACAGTTCCTGATATAGTCTTACATTGAATGAGTAACATTTTTTTATATATTTTCCCTCAAGGTTTTTCAGTTAAGTGCATACTTTTTATTTTAAGACTCGACTGTTTTTTCAATTTTTCTATTACTCAAAACTCCGAGAGGAGAAATCAAATGCTTCTTTAGAAGTAAATTACTCACTTTCACTAACCAGACGAGAATTTTTAACATTATTTGAACGTTAGATGTTTTAATACATACTTACTCATAATCAGTTAATAAACTTGAAATTTTAGTTCTTTGACTGAAATCCGTGAGTTGTCCCAATCCAGATTAAAAATTTTCGGCGATTTCCAATTAAGTACTCTGTCAGTCAGTCGCCTCTATTGGTACTAAATATTTATGAATAACATTTTTCAAATCAGCCCATAAATTTCAAGAATTTATTAAAAGATTAATATTTTAAGGCTTTTTATTAATGACATGTTCCTGTTCGACTGTTTTTGTTTTGAGAATAATTCACTATTTGTGTTTGTTTTTTTTTTTTTTTATACAGGGAAGAGAAGGAATGACAGCGTATTACTTGACCAAAGGTTGGGCTGGCTTAGTTGTCATGATAGAGAATCGACATGACAAAAAATACATTCATGTGAAATGCGATTGCCAAGAGAGTTATAATGTTACCTCGACGCGAGGAGAATTACGTACCATCGATGCTGTACCACCGCTGCATAGGTCTGTAGCTTACTTCATGATCGTTAAAATGCTACTATTTTTTTTTTTAAACAGCGCATAATTACTACTTTTGAAGAAAAGTTACATGTTTTCATCGTATCTGAACTTCTGAAATTCAAATGACGGTAGAGTTTTCGATCGTAGGATAGTGTGCTAAAGGTTCTAATGGTATATGCAATAAGTACAATGTTCTGCCGGTTTTATTCATAAATTGGAAAAAGATAGAACAGAGAAATAAGACAAATGGAATTCCAATCGGAAGTTGTTTAGTGTGTACCAATTTTGGGTCTTTTTTATTCAAATTTATGACTGATTTTTAGAATGAAACATTTCTGCTACATCTTTGAAGCAGTCAAAAGATTAATTTAATTTTAGAGCAATTAATTCAGTTCTACGAAGCTCGTATCAAAATATAAAATTCGTAAAATCAAATTCGTCCTAATGCATATAAGGACTTTTTACACAATTCCACTATTTCGAAGCATTTAATTTTTTTTTTTTCTCAGGCAAGTGATTATTGTCTTAACGCAATTAGAAGGCAGTGGAGGATTTTCAATCGCTCATCGGCTCACCCACAGACTCTCTGGTGAACGATGCGTCTCTGGATGGACAAGAGATGGAACATCACATTTTCCTGAAATCGATAAAAGAGTTGAAGGCCTACACGCCCCTCGACTTATTACATGAAAGAAAAAAAAAAGAATGGTTACCATTTATGTACGAATTTTTCGTCCTTCATTCTTTCGTATTCGAGGGCTGGTGCATTCTGTATTTGTTGCGTACAATTATGAACGTTTGAAACCGCCAAACAAGAGATAATTCATCTTCGTTTGTTGACAACAGTCAAACAAAACTTATACTTTCAAGTCTTACCCTTATTCTTTAGTTCGCGCAAGTGTTTCCTTTCATTTTCTGTTTTTTTCCTAATTTTTTTTTTTTTTTTACTTTTATATCTGAAATGAATGTTCTGGCGGCATAATTTTTAAATTATTAGATTTTTTCGTAAAAATGTAATTACTTAGAAATTTTTTTTTTGATTTTTGTAGTCACCATTTGTAGCTGTTCCGTGTCGGTGCAATTTTATGTGACTTTCTTTTTCTTTCTTTATTAGTGTTATAAACTTTCTCCTTGTCAAGTTGTAAAAATTACGTGTGTACCAATCTTGAATTTTTATGTTTACTTTCAGTCTTCACCGCAATTTTCTTGAAGTTTGCTGTTTTTATGAGTTTTTGATTTGAAATTTTTTATAAATTTCTTCGTACAGAGTTAAAAAGATACTGATCTCACCCTTTATAGGTTTAATGTGTAATTTTTTAATTCTACTTATGTACGAATGTAGTGCGAATAGTGCTTTGTTATTTATTTTTTTTCCTTTTCAAATAAACGATTTTTTCATTTTTTCTAATAGGTTTCGGCCACGTGGCCATTGTACCCTGCATATGGAGGATATACTTATGAGGAGAAAATGATTGAAGTGGTAAGGGCGGGATTCGGTGGTCAGTGATCTACCACAGTGTACACTTTTCGACCACATTCCACCGTATTCTCAAACGTGATTTTGTAAAAAGGCATTTTACAAATCCCAGGCCCATTGCTGTCCTTTTGATAAAATGCCGAAAAAGTGATATTCGAGAATACGATGAATACTTGTAAAACTGAAATACCAATAGCGAAATGAATACACCGCAATTTTGATACGGGAATGCGACGGCTGTCGGTCTCGGGCCGCAGATACGAGCAACGCCGAGTAAAATATTCACCTTTTAAGCTCTGCATCAATATTTAGTCGTGTCCGCACCCTTTCGATTGCAGAACAGAGCACCTAACCACTAAGCCTCCGAGATCCTTCGATGCAATTTCGATTGACTCATATAAAAGTTAATCAAAGTAGTGTGGAGTAGATGAAAGTTGATATTCGTGAATTTTTCGACTATGAGAATATCATTGTAGGAACGAGACGAACGATGATGACGTGTTTTCATGTACGTTTTCAAAGAAAATCTACATATTAAAATTTGATCTGGTATTAAGACACGGGGTCGAGTAAGTTTGTTTTTCGTCTCATGACCCTAAGAAGCTTTTGGCACTACGAGCTGAAATTCACATACATATAATTAAATATACGTATTCAGGGTGCTTTTTGATTAGTCCGCCATACAGCAGAAGTGCAGTACATTAAGAAAATATGAAAATGTTATACGTCAACAAATGGTTTATATTCAAAACTGAAAAGTCTGCAAAGCATTACAATTAACAAAAAATATTTTTGAGTAGCTAAAAATCTTTTATTAACCGAAGGAGTCATACAGAACTCGTCGAGAGAAACAAAAAGCTTCCTTTCCCCATATGGCCTATCCTTGAAATTGAAAAAGTCATAAAAGTTTTAAAAATTAAGAATTAAAAAAAAAAAGTTCTCAAAAACTACTCGTTTGGCACCATCATCAATCGAAAATTGTAACCCACGTCCAATCCCAACAGACGAAAGGAGATAGTGCGGAGCGTTTCTGTAATTTTGCCTTGAAACTTACGAGTATGCAACCATGTATACTCCTGGGTACGAGTAATTACATACTGACGAGTTGCAAGGCAAAATCTTACATAACATTGTTTTCAAAGGTGGAAACCATAACTATAATCTTAACCAATTATGACCTCAAATTTTGAAGTAAAAACCCTAACCAATATTTATGGAAACAAAGCTTTTCATTAATCTTAATAGAATTTGACCGAAATTACAAAAAATCAAATCAGTAACCATTACCAATAACCACTAAAATTTAGTTTTCATCCATTTCATTCTCTATTTTTTTTTATCAGAAAATCGAACGTGGGTCACTTCATCATAGATAATGTAACACTGCATGATTTCACACTGTACTTGCAGTTGAAATATTCCGATTTCCTACAAAAGTAACATTGTGAATTATCCAATGTTAACATGTGACAAATTCGAACTGACGAAGTTACAAAGATAAGAATTAAGATGAACTTAAGAGAACTTGACCTCGTTAATGTTAATTTTTGACTCTTGTTTTTATTCATAATTGATCAATTGGAGAGATTATGACTGTAGTCCACACATTCACTTGAGTATATTTAGAAAGGCAACGCATACATCAGACACGTTCTTTTATCATCGAATAAAAAATCAAAATTTCTTCCATCATTCTTCAAACTTTGTCCTAGATCTAGGGGTAGAATTCTATAATTTACAACGAGCCTATGGCGCCTAAAGTTGGTTCATAAATCTATTAGGAGTCCATGGAAAAATAAAAATTTGTCGCTGGGGCGAGGAACGAATAAAATAATTTTTCATTGTTTCTCGCCCAAGTCAGTGATCACTGGACACGCCAACGTAGTACTGGCGTAATTCGGGGGCTGGGGTCTCCTCCAAAGCATGCAATGGACCCCCCGTTTACCCGAAAGATCCCACTAATTATGTAACGGATAAAGTACAAACATTAACGGAATCGTTATTACAAACATTCATTACAAATTATAATGAATTAAATACACCGGTTAATAATAAAAAATAATTTGAAAAAAATGTTCCGCGCCTGGGATTCAAACTACCGTCAATCGTTTTGAAAGCGCAGATTGAAGGAGAGCGTCAGAGCAGATTCGATTTAAATGATTTCAAAACTGATTTACGAATAAACAATACGCTACAAATACGAAAAAAGAACCATCAGTGCTGTCGTTAGTTGCGCTCGCTATCGCCTTGTTACCAGCTTCTGTCGACCGATAACAATGAAGTTTCAAAAAAAGAAAAATATAATATAATATATATGGTCATTATTGAAAAAGAAAAAAAAAATCGATTATTATGGCCCAATCAAACGCAACAGAAAACAAACTTACAAAATAAGCAAAGACAATAGGCGTTAAAAATATAATAAAATGTCAAAAAACTAAAAAGTAACGTGTTTCGTATGCTTAATTAACAACAATAACAACAGCGCGCGAATCGAATCGCAACTGGGATTTTTTTTTTATTTCAGTTAAAACATCCTTCTATTCTCATACCAACAATCGGCAATAATCAACTACTCGAGGGAACAATGTATTTTTGAGTTCTTAAGCAAATGAATCGGTTGATCGTTAAATTAAAAATAACCCACCTACAGCATAAATAGGTTAGTTTCGATCACAAATATATGAGCTCTGTTTGATAGAACTACCATAAAAGGAGCTATTCCACAAATATTCGAATAAAACTTGGTGCAAAGTCACTAAAAGTTCTTATATTTGTGGAATAGTTCCGCTGATGTAGGTTGGTATAAGTCGGTGAAGACCTATCGAACAGACTATATGTACTTCGTACAGGAAGGATGCTTTCGTAAATAATTTAGGTCAAACCTACACGGTATCGACTAAAACATTCGAACTTAGATGACTTACAAGGGAATTTATGCGAAGTATTCAGACTGCAACGATGCAACAATGGAATGTATGTATGGGAATTTGCTAAACGTAATCCTCCACTTTAAAGGCTATTTTCTCAATCTCCAGTTAAATTGGCAGATAGTTATTCGACAGATAACATTAACAACCAGATATGACTGAACTGCCAGAGAGTGTTACCTGAAAGATAAATTTTTTAATTGGAGATTGAGAAAGTGGATCGTCAACCAAAAATTTCGATTAAAATAATTTTCAACAGTTTCTTTTTTTCTTATACTTTTTTCAAACAAATAAAACACAGCTTTTCAAAGACAATATTCTGAAAAATTCGCTTTACAATTGGCTTTTGAAGGCGAATTAAAAAATAAACGCTAGCCGAGAGGTAGTAGCGATCATTCGAGGAAAACATATACTTTAATTATTGTAAGAAAACTCTATTTTTGACTTTCGTGCAGACCTACTAAAAACAATTAGCGAGTTTAGACGAGTCGATCCTGTCGGAAAAACGATGAAAATAACACGTCATCATCAAATCCAACAAGTGATCAGTTCGTTTTTCTTCGTCTTTGAAGTTACGCGGCTTCTTCAAATAAAACGAAATTAGACGTTGGAAAAATAAATAAAAAATTTTTCTCACGAAAACCTCACATCGAATGTTTAACATTTTCTAACCGCTTTTCGTCGTTTCTTTCTACGCAATTCGCAGGCAGCACGCATTTTCCAAGACAAATTTTTCGAGCACTAACAATATTAATGTCTCGGTCGAAAGGGGCCTAAATTTCCAACTTTTTTTCCAGAAACAAAATGGCATAGTATTCGCGATTATTTCGAAACGGTTATCCTGACAAAAGGAGGAAAAAAAGAAAATGAAAAAAAGGAATACAAAACACACGTAAAATACTGTATAGAAAGGCTGCGCTCAACTGAGCTGAAATTATACGACGAAGTTATTAAAAATTATGTACACGCGTATGGCATCACAAGGAAATCGGCCTAATACAACACAAGTTCCTACAATAAATTTCGATCACGTTTGAACGCAGCCGAACTTTATACACACGTTACACTATAACAAATTTTACAAAAACTTTCAACAAAACAGTCTTCATAAAATTATTAAAAAATGAATAATTGCTTTCGAATTTTGAGACGAGAAAAAACGAGAAAAAAAATTTTAATACCAGTCCCTCGTATTTAAAATAAAAATAAAAATATTTACATTAAAAGACGGAGGGGAAAAAAGAAGAAATTAACATATTATGTACTACGAAGCGTAACAATTCAAACATAATTTTTTTTTCCATAGCATTCATCGCAAGTCTCTCGCAATCGAAGACACGTTAACTGCCAACTTCAAATTGAAATATACGTGTATATATATATATATATATCTATATATATATATATATTTTTTTTTTTATTTTCCTACAAATCAATGTCCTTCTACGACACGTAGCACTAGTCCCACTATAAAAGAGGAAAACGAGAGGGAAAATTGGGGAAAAAGGAAGGGGGAAAATGAAAACATGGAGACGGAATTATACGAAAACTAGAAATTTTTCGATCACTTTACATCACCTGCGAAAATAAGAATTTAAAAATAAATAAATAATTAATTAAAAAACAAAAACGGTGGTTACTCGTATTAATGCACCGAAAAATCGGGTAAAAAGTGAACTGAGTGACGTCTTTACTTCACCTGTAAAACTTGACTAGCTTCGAAGGTCGTTCCCGGTCTTAGAATTATCGGATGCACAACTTGACCGGACTCGACGCATATCATATTAGGATACTCGTCGTTGCCGAAATCGGCCATATCTCTGGCTTTTTCCCACGGATTCCAAATAACTGCGGTCAAAGAAGAAAAAACGACTCGTCTACAGAGAACTCGTGGTACTCATTTTCAAAAATTAAGGAACACTGCAGTAATTATGCAGCACCTATTCGAGGAGAGGGCGAATAGGTTGTTTTTTATTTTTTAATTTTGCTACGTCGAAGCTTTCCATGTTGTATGGTACCAATTTCATAGGAAAAATTGAGCGAAGAAAATAGAGTCCCAGTTCTTTAACGCCCTAAAACTACCCACGAAATATGATTTTTCCCGGAGTAACTCTATTCTTCGAGCCATTGAATACGAATAAATTTGTAAAAAAAAATCGAGTAAATTGATCGTACGAACACGTTGCAAAAAATTTCAACCAACCGAATCAACCAGATCACCACACAAGCTTAACAAATCAATGGAGTATTTCTACCTCGTGTCCAAGTACTAAAACCAGAGTGATAGTAAGACGTGCCGACTTTGATTCCACATGTTTGCCAACTCTCACACATTGAAGGGGCTGAGATACTGGAGGTGAAAATTTTAATTTCTCAAGTATTTTAACCTGATATCGTATCACAATGAATTCATTATCGTTTTTACATAGTATTACAAAAGTTAAGAGAAAAATTCTTCGTATTAAAAAAAATGTTTACTTCCCAATTTGCCACACCAAAATACAACTTTTCTCATAAAATTGTTTAACGCTGGATGATATCACTGGATGAATACATTATTTTAACTTCCAAGTGCCAAATGTAATTTTTCAATTTTAAACTTCAAATAACTACGAAAACGTTATAAATGGCGAAAAACATATTTAATTTCAATCTTTGGCAGCACATATTTCTCGTCCATTCAACATACTACAGAACACTGTTTAATTGTGAAGCTCGCTGCAGTTAGTCATGTCAAATGGGGAAAAAATTACAACCCACGTATGGCACAATGAGCATTTAAGGAGAAAGAAGTACGAGTGGTTTAGCAACACCATAGTTGCTCTCAAAACATTATGAGAAATTCGCGAAGAATAGGGAGTTGAACTTGTGCACAAACTGAATGTAAGACATTATCTTTTTTACAAATGTACGACATTCAGCACCATTGACATACTTCCCACGATTATTTTTTGAAAAAACAATGAAAATCACTGCCGAAATTGCATTTTAAATACTTTCTAAATGAAAAACGCCATGAAAAAAAATTGCTTACCATTAATTTTGGTGCTAATTTATTTATGGCAAATTTAAAGGTATTTTGTCAGGAACATTATTCGCAGAAATAGTAGTAAACCCTTGCGTCAAGTTTTTTTTCATTGAATTTATTTCCAAAAAAAAAAAAAATTATGAAGTATAAGTACTGACTTTTTAAAACTAATAATGAGTTTTCTAATAAAATCAGGTAATATAAATTGAACGTGAATTTCAGGGAATTTTCAAGCACAAGTGGAAACAAAGAGATGAACATTTCAAAACACGGGGAAAAAAAAAGCTATCCCAGCAATACTTCGCTAGAAAATCCAGTTTGTCAATTTTCATCTACAATTTAAAAAAAAACCTACAACCTAAATTAGTGCAATACAGAAAAGACGCTAATCGTAAACTCTTGCGCTGGAAAAACGAAAAAAATACTTCAAGCCAGACAGGCAACTTCTTTTTTCCCAGCAACCTTTTACTGATTTGAAAACTACTTAATCAATATACACCACATTAGGCTGAAATTTTCAAGATAGATCGTCATTATGTGAATGCAAGGGTGCTAGAAGTTTGGTGTTGGTTTAGTAGTTTCCGAGAAAAATGTAAAACAAAAGTGAAAAATTTCTGGAGAAAATCAAATTGTTTGAAGTACCTTTTTCTTATTTATGGCGCAAGGATTTATGAGCGTCTTTTCTGCACTGCATTAAATTTTTTTAATATTGTCAATGAAAATTAGCAAACTGGGTTTTCTAGAGAAGTATCACTGCGTCAGAGTTTTTTTGTATTTTTTTACCGCAAATTTTTCAGCCCTTTGAATTCTATTACTCCGGGCTAAAGTCCGAGTAAACCCGGGGGTAAAATCTATCCTGAAAAACCAATTTTCAAACAATTTTTTTTACTCAATTTTCTCACAAACTAAGGAATTGATAGGCAGTGAACTCCTCTCACAACTGGTTCTATAGGAGTACTACTTTTCATGAAAATTTCAGCTCTATCCCTTTCGTAGTTTCATCAAAATTCAGGAAAAACCAATTTTCCAGGAATTTTTTGTTCTTCAATTTTATTGGAAACTACTGAATCAATAAGCACCAAACATGTATCTCAGACCTGGTCCTATATATGAACTACTCATCGTAAAAATTTCACCCCCATCCCTTTTGTAGTTTTCTCAAATCCGTGACACAAATTTCAGGCGATACATACATACATACATATATATATATGCAAGTTTGTTTCCGGGTATTCCACTCGATCTAATTTGCACGTAAATAAAGTTTCGTGAACTCGTAATCAAAAGCAGAGTTTATTGACACGATTAAAAACGGTAGTGAAATTAGAAAATTCAAGATTATTATACACAAAGAAACAAATGAAGATACGACTAGGTTTTATCTGTCTTTCTGAAATGGCGATTAATGGAGGAATGAATGAATGAATGAATTTGATAAATGAAATCGACGTTCGTTACAAAGGGAAAATAGTCATGTTGAGTATGGTCAAAAATGATGTCATTTAACAAAGGATGGTCGAGTTGATAATACATGAAATGACGTAACTTAAAGATAACAAGATTGGAATGGTAAATATTAGATAGTCGAATTGTGTCGATTTCTTGATGAGGGTCAAACAAAAATAAACATTACAAATTCATGAAAGAACGAGAGTAACAAACAAAATTGTAGTCATTCGAAAAAGAAAGTTCTTTTTCGAATACTGATAATTTTTATGAAGAAAATAATAGATTAGAAAATTGTAACGTAAAAATTTCCAAGACAGAGTTAAATTTAGAACATTTAGATGACAAAAAGAAAGAGAAATTAAGAAAGGTCATTCAAGATTATGATTATGTTTTTGCAAAGAGTTAATATGATGTTGGTAAAGTCACGGACTATTGCGCTGTAATTAAGCTAACCGAACATAAGTATGTATCTCGCAAACCATATCGATGCAATATCATCGACCAAAGAGAGATAGAGAGCCAAATTTCTAAGCTTCTTGCAGCTGATATGATTGAGGAGTCGACCTCACCCTTCGCTGCTCCTGTGACTTTGGCTTACAAAAAAAAAACGCCGAAGGGGTGAAAGTAAAAAATAGAATGTGTGTCCACTACTCAGCATTAAATAAAATAATTGTCCCCGAGAGTTAACCATTTCCCCATATTGAGGATTTAATTGTCAAAGCTAGAGATTGTAGATGGTTTTCAGTTCTCGATATCAATAGTGCCTTCTGGTCCATACCTATAAGAAAGAAAGACAGATACAAGACAGCCTTCGTGACTCAGACTGGACATTACAATTGGAAAAACATGCCTTTTGGATTAAAAACAAGCCCCCCAATTTTTCAAAGAATCCTAAGAAACATATTAAAGAGAAAAGACCTAGATGATTTTTGTGTGAATTATATAGATGATATTTTAATTTTTTCTAAAACATTCGAGGATCACATAGAACACCTAAAAAAACTTTTTACATCTATATATGAAGAAGGGTTCAGACTTAATCTGACCAAATGTGACCTCGCACACAGTAAAGTAAAATATCTGGGTCACTACATTCAAAATAATGCGATTCACCCCATTATTGATAACGTATTACCAGTTTGGGACTTCCCAACCCCCAAAAATCAGAAGAATGTAAGACAATTCCTCGGTAAAGTAAATTTTCATCGTTCATACATACCTAATTCATCAATAATTCTGGCCCTCCTACATAATTTATTAAAGAAAAACACACCTTTTTTATGGAACGATAAATGCGAGGAAAGTTTCAAAAAAATTAAAGATTTATTATGTTCCGAACCGTGTCTTGCAATATTTAATCCAAATAGGGAAACAATTGTACAAACTGATGCCAGTCTGGAAGGAATAGGTGCAATTTTGAAACAGAAACAAGATGACGGCTCTTTCAAACCAAATGCTTTCTTTTCAATAAAACTTAACGAGGCCCAGAAAAGAAAAAAAACAGTATTTTCAGAATGTTTGGTCATAAAAGAAGCCCTTATGTACTGGAGACATCGACTATTGGGACTGAAGTTCAAAGTTTATTCTGACCATAAGCCTTTAGAAAATTTAAAAATAAATACAAAATTAGATGATGAACTTAAGAGAATTAAGGCTTCAGCTGTCCCAATTTGATTTTGAAATAGAATACGTGCTGGGAGAAACAAATAACGAAGCGGATTGTTTGTCTCGCAATCCTGTTTTGGATCATTTTGAGGCCTCTTCCGAACTCAGAGTCGTCAATCTCATTGAAATAAAACAGATAATAGAAGATCAAAAAACGGCACTTAATGATTTTAAAAGACTTAAAGATAATAATGTAATAATAAAAAATAACGTAATGTTTTCAAAACATAGAAGAACAAAAGAAAAAATAATAATTTCAGACAATTTTGTGAAAGAAATAATAAAAAAAACACACCTACAATTTGGACACATAGAGTCCAACCAGATTCGGTTAACTTTATTTCCCCTTTTTTATAATAAAAATTTTAATAAACTTATAACAAACTTCTGCCAAAATTGCACCGTCTGTATCAAAAATAAAAGCCGAATACCTATGAAATTCGGACATCTTTCTCACCTTGGACCAGCTAAGGAACCTTTTGAGTATATGTCCATTGACACTATAGGAGGTTTTGCCAAAAATAACTCTGAAGAAAGATATTGTCATTTATTAGTCGATCACTTTACTTGTTTCGCCTTCACACTGACCTCCAAAACTCAAAATTCTAAAGATTTCATAACTTTATTAAAAATAGCTCTCAAAAAAGGAAATAAAATTTAAAATCTACTGGCTGATCAATACGGAGGTCTGAATTCTAAAGAGTTTAAAGATTTTACTAATCAAAATAAAATAAACCTGATTTTTACGGCAGTAGATTGTTCATCTTCCAATAGACTCAATGAGAGACTCAACCAGACATTAGTCAACAGGCTGAGATGTAAAGTAAACGAAAATATTAAAAATAAAAAGAAATCTTGGTCCCTCTTACTAAAAGAATGCGTAAATGAAGATAATGACTCCGTACACTCTGTCACCAAATATTCTCCGAACTATTTAATGAATAATATAAAAATTAAAGTAATTTCCAAATTCGGAGATAACGTAACGGATTTAGCAAAAGACAGAGAAATCGCATTCAGAAATTCATGTAAAAACCATAACGTAAACAAGAAAAGATTTGACAAAAATAAAGTTAAAAGTAATTTCAAAGTAGGGGACCTCGTATTTGTTTTACATGGTAATCCTCTAAATAAGAACAAATTGGACGAAATCAGAACTGGAACATACAAAATTCTACAACAAATCTCTAGCTCAATTTTTCAGGTTGACTCCGACTATCAGAAGCAAGAATCGAATTTTTACCATGTTTCGAAGCTGTATCCATCCGTTATTTATTAATGTCTTTTGTTTACAGGGAGTGGGGATGTAAAAAGAACACTCTTCTTTTTTGAATGACTACAATTTTGTTTGTTACTCTCCTTCTTTTATGAATTCGTAATGTTTATTTTTGTTTGACCCACATTAAGAAATCGACACAATTCCTCTATCTAATATTTACCTTTCCGATCTTATCTTTAAGTTACGTCATTTCATGTATTATCAACTCGACCATCCTTTGTTAAATGACATCATTTTTGACCATACTCAACATGACTATTTTTCCTTTGTAACGAATGCCGATTTCATTTATCAAATTCATTCATTCATTCATTCGTCCGTTAATCGCCGTTTCAGAAAGACAGATAAAACTTAGTCGTATCTTCGTTCGTTTCTTTGTGTATAATAATCTTGAATTTTCTAATTTCACTACCGTATTTTAATCGTGTCAATAAACTCTGCTTTTGATTACGAGTTCACGAAACTTTATTTACGCGCAAATTAGATAGAGTGGAATACCCGGAAACGAACTTACATATATATATATATATATGCATTTACCTATATACAAAAAAAAAATTAAGTCAAAATCGGAAAATGGTGTGATTAATTTTCTTTTGATGTGAAACGAAAAATTTCTATTATCGTCACCTCTAACCCTTTAATGAGGTCGATTTTGAAGCCCTGGTTGCCAGCAAACTTGTTAAAAAGAAACATAGGCAGGCAGACTTAACATTAATCGGACCAAATTCCTTATTTGTCAGTTTTTTTTTTTTTAAATTTATGTATTTTTAATCATGAAAGGTTTGTAGAAATGCACATCGGAACTGACAATAAGTTTTTTTTTTAAATTTTTAATTTTAAGCGAACG
Source organism: Ericerus pela (assembly GCA_011428145.1). Classification (NCBI taxonomy): domain Eukaryota; kingdom Metazoa; phylum Arthropoda; class Insecta; order Hemiptera; family Coccidae; genus Ericerus; species Ericerus pela. Next base: position 240,915 of record WOFM01000516.1, read on the forward strand.
AAACTCCGACGTTAGTGGGAATTTTTCATGTTTTATAAGACAAAGTGAAAAATTAAGAATTTCTCAACTGTGACAGTCTTCTTTCCACAAAAAGATATGGACAGGTATGTTCGTTAGTAATTTTTAGCAATATCGAGAAAAACGTCATTACTCATTACTGCTACATATGGCAGTTTTCGTCGATTTTGGTAACAAAAAAAAAATTGTATTTGTTTTTTCTAAACTTGACAGGTGACATTCAACATTTGCCTATTCTCCAAGAATAATATCGACACGACATCGTATCTTCCAAAAAAAAGTAGAAAGTTTAATTGTTTCACGTAATAAATTATAGAAATGCATCTCTATTTCCGGCTCACCTGTATCTGGAAAGTTAAATTTAAATATTCTCATTTTTCTGCCTGAAACGACATTAGAGATCATGAGTTCTTGGGGTGTACACTGGTAAATGCGATCTGTCCACTCGTCAATGGTAACTACGTCTCTAATTTCTTGATACATGGTATTATCTCGAGTCTGTAAGAAATGGAAGACAAAAATTTGAAAAAACTTACCACTTACTCGTGAAAAAAAAGAAAAAAACCATTAACGCGATGTGAAATATCGGAAAAATTTATTATGGCAAAATAAATGGATAATATTTTAGATCCTTCACGCTAATGAGGCGGCTATAGACTCTCCAATGGAAGATGATTTGTGAGATAGAACCACGTAGTGTTATCTTCTGTGCTTAAGTTGAAAAACTGTTTCAAGTTTCTAGAACAACCGCCCGAAGCGTTGTTTGGCAAAATTTAAAAATAATTGTTGTTATTGTTGTTTATTATTGTTACTATCACGCACTATCATGAATTCTTGATTCATGATGTCCAATTAAAATTATAAATTATTGATTATTCTAATTTTTTAAAATGTGAATATCAAGTTCTCTCGATTATCGCAAATTAGATGTGAACTTCTCGCTAATGTGAAAATATATTCGTTTGCTATTGGTTTGAATGTGTTTATTGTTCTCCCCTTTTCTTTAACTAGATGCGATAAGTATCTTCATTCCTGTACTTCACTAATCTTTAGCAATATTTCAAAGCCAACTAGCTAAAATTTAACGGATTGTCCATTGACAAGCATAATATCAAATACAGTTCCAGTTTGCAGATTAAAATAAATAATGCTCATTACTGTAAAGTTGTCCATTTATTTGATAAAAATAAATAAATTTTTCAATGTATTTAAATTTTATCTTTTTGTCAACTAGGTAGGTAGCCAGTGAATTTGATCAATGGTAAAATAATAAAGTAAACAATGTTCTGGGTTCTTTAAACACTTATCAAAAAAAAAATGGAGAGATTCCTATCTATTAACAAAGTAGTATACGAAGTAGTATTTTATCTATGGATAGAATGTAACTGGCAACAATTTTACAATTTTACATTCGTTACACGCGCATTGTTGCCAGTAGCCACACATCTCAATGTTGTTAATAACATATATTTGTGAAATTTGAAATTCAAAACAAATTGATACTTGGAAATGTTTTAAAGCGCAAGAACCATCTTTCATTGGATGGACTATAATTTAGCACTCTCATACACGAATAAATGAAGGAATGAACAAACTGAAGGGAGAGACGTGATATCTAGCATTGTCGGCTCTCAAATAGAACATGTTTCATAAAATTTTCTAGTCTGGATGTAGATTACTATACCCATTTAGACTCGAACAATAATCTTCAAAATCAATAATTTTTGGGAGTCCAGCGTTAACATTAGGCTAAGTCGAGAATTTGGTGTTTAAATCATAAATAGATCCGACAAATAATGAATCTCTTTGCTTTGGATACAACTAATTACAACGGGGAAAAAACTGCTCCTATTAGATAAATGACCACTTTATTCAGGTAGAATTCCATAAAATACGCACAAGTGGCTCCTCCTACGCCTTACATAAACAACTGGATTCTAGGTATTACCTAAAGGGTAACACAGGTACCTCCCAAACAGAACAACGAGATATTAGTCACTTACAAGTTCCGGTATATTTTGGTCTTGAAACAGTTTCTCACACTACTGAACATTTCGTGGCCCTACTGATTATCAAGCCACTTAACCTTCTATTCCTACACAACTGTGTTCTTACCCCAGTTAAAGCGGCAAACACCTCTACAATCATAGAATTACTCCCCAGTAGGGTATCCACTTATACTTAACTAGGAGATCAAGTGTCTGTTTTGTGTAATTTTCTAGTTAAGTGAAGGGCTTTCACCGACAACATTAATAACCTTTCCGCTCATTATTCTGTAGAATGTACGACTAAATATATGTACCAATGATCACACTGGCATTAGAGGAAGACAATTATATCATGATTGTGTTTAAACGTGTTTAAACCCCTTCACCATCTTACACCGCACAGTATTAGAACATCTAAATGTATTTTGACCAAACCTTTTCGGAGATGTTGTATTTTCCTGTAGCATGCGGCTTTTCCACCAAAACTTCGAAACAATACCACACCAAGCAAAGTAACCACTTTCTCCTCCTCAATGGTGACATTATCAAGAGTCGCTTAGGGTCCGGTCATATTCTAATCGAAGACTCTATTCGCAAGCGCTTACAAGTATTTTCGTTTTTCTCGGAAAGAAAGAATCGAGCAAAGGGTCCAGCAGGATAAGCACAGTTGAATGATCCAGTAAGAACATATATTTGACTTTGCGCATACTAGGCTATATCAGCAAAGCATAAGAACTCGATTTATGCATGTTTCATATCCCGACCTTGACAAGACCTTGTGATAGGTGGGGGGGGGTATGTGCCTTAAAGAAAATTTTCACAATCTCATATCTTGACAAGTATAGGTAGCGGATATTATACAAATAATTAAAGAATAATTACAGCCATGTAAAAAATTAAACAGAAATATTAAAGATTGAAAATATTACGTTTCTGTGCAACTTACTGTCACGAAAAAAAAAAAAATTATAACCCTTTTTAGGTAATATAATCCCTACATGTTTCAATTAAAATAAACTGGTGCAAAACTTTCAAAAAAATAGTAACGACTGTTAATATATCTTATGCAGTATTTGCTTAGAGAGTACCGCATAGCATCCTAAGCATCAATAACCAGAGTCAAAATGTGTCACTGCTCGAACAAAAATCATTCGATAGCCCCGTACACCACAGGCCAGTAAAATTTCTAATCTCTTGCATCCTGACAAGCTTATGAATGGTACACCGTGTTTGACCCACCTTGGAAGAAGTTTCGTGACACCCTTATACTGAGAAAACTTGAGATTATCCATTCATACATATATTTACACCGCACAATGCAGAAGGAAACAATTTAAGGTGTATTCTGAAGTCTGTTTGAAAATAAAATGTTTCTGTAGTAATTAATGAGAATAATGATGATGACCAAGATTTTAAATGTCTATCGAGTAACAAACATCAGGTATGCAATTTTTTTTTTCGACGGTAGTAATTAAGAAATATAATTTTTGCAACACATGCACAAAAACACCGACTTTACATGTAAGTATGTACAGCGAACATAAAGGAAAAAATTTTTGGATTTTGAACACATAACTTCACCGACGATAATTTTACAGAATGTTACGCGGAATTCGGATAAGTAAAGTGTGTAAAATAATTTTCACACTTCACTACAGACAGCCATATGTTAACAGCATTATCTCACTCCATGAATTCGTGAAAAATTGTCAAGTTCCTATATCAATTGAAGAGAACATTTCAATTTTGAAAAAAACGTTTCCTCATTCACTCAATTATTCCTCAGCGTCTATTTCAGCAAGAGAGCAGGGGTTGGTATTGTTTGAAAGAGAATAAAATTAACAAAATTTTCATTTAATTTTCCAATTATTGTTACCTGTTTGAAAATATGCAAACGAAAAAAACGCAAATTCATGGAAAATTTGTGTTTTTTGAAATCCAAAAACCTCTTTTCTTCGACTTAATGATTCCTCGGCCGCTATTTAAGCTGGAAAGCTAGGGTTGGAATTGAAGAAACATTTGCTTGAAACTATTATTGTAATAATTTTTTACAAAAAAACGCCAAATAACTGAAAATTTGCCGTTTTTTTATTATCTGAATATCACTTTAAAAATTTTATTCTTTTGTAAAATCTGTTTTTTTGGTGTAGTTTGCAATTTTTTTTTGCATTAGTTGCAAAAATTATGGCGTGTGACAAGTGCTAATAGGCTGTTTTAACTCGTGTGAAGTTTCCAGCCAAACCAAATTCGAGTGCTGCAAAGTCTTCACACTTGGCAAAAAAATATCCCACACTCATATCGTGGGCGTAACCCACGATCTCCTGCGCGCTTGATGGGCGAACAGGACACTTGCCTACTGAAGTAAAGTAGGTAGACAAGCGACTGGGCTGAGGAGGTTGCCAGCAGTTGTTGTTGTACCTAGTGAGCGAGATATATTTTGTAGTCCCATGGACATTAAACACACATTATTATATAAGTGCCCTAACCATAGTGTCTCTGCCACTACACTACATACTTGCCACACAATACACTAATCTGTTCGGTTAAAATGATCAAGTTTCGATTAGATACTTAGATGAGCCCTAGATAGAGAAAAATTAGATGTTTAAATTTTGTCTCGTGCTGTATCGAACTGCTCGGTTTCATTTTTCATCGTTGTAGCCTGATTAGCTGCCGAAGATATGAAAACTTGTAAAATTTCCTTGGGGTAATATAGCAGTACATACTCCGCAAATATCTCAGTATCCCGTCAAGGTCGGGGAAAAAATATACCTAAATCAAGTTCTCATGCTTCACTGCCATCGTAGCACAGATTTAAACATAAGTTTCGACTGTGTATTATTTTGCCGCGCTTATCCTGCCAAACCATTTTCTAAGAGAACAAAAACGTAGTTTCCTTTCTATCAGCTCGTTTAGCTGCAAGTATCCAAACAAAACGAACCAAGGAATAACCATTCAGACAAGTGAGTAAGGTCGTAACCAGATTGAAGCAACTGATCGCGAACAACCTAACTACGATCGAATATAGCGATAGCTTCGATTAAAGAACGACATCTTTTCGTGAATTTGGCTACACAAAAGTGCAAAAACATAAGTTTCATCGTACCCGAAAAAATACAAACTTTTGATTCATAAATTATTTGCGCATATTTCGAAACTAAATAAAAGAAAAACGTAAAATAAATAATAAATAATATAGGTAATAACCTTATCGATGAACGGACAACCATGTAATCCGGTGATCTGACATCTTCTGACGTCTGGAACTTTGAAATAGGTATGCAATAATAAATGGAACGGATACATACAATTATTGTGACTCGGATTGAACACGGCTAAATTGAAATGCAATTCTTTTTCGCGTAAAATTAATCTGTACGATAATCTAAATCTGTAACATAAAAAAAAATTAGGCTAAAAATTTTTTGCACTTCAATACGTAAGTACGGCGAAAGTAACGCGATTTCATTTTTTTTTTTTTTTTCAAATTTATTTCAAAACCGTATTTTGCATACGGATTTAACACAGTAAACGAAATTATTTCGTCCACGAATTCGCCGAAAAAACGAATACCGGCTGCAAAAAAAATTCATGGCCGAGCGAAATTCGCCCGTGCAAAGAGAACACGTTTTTCTTCGTGCACAATTACACGGCCACAGAGCAACTAAATGCGCAAACTATGGAGAACAACAGAATATTTTATAGATGATCCAACACACTCACTCGACGATGATAACACTGTGGAAAAGAAAAGAAGTTCACCTTAATTATGTTCAACAAGAATTATTTATAATTGGTATTCGATAAGATACAGGCCTACGTGTAAAATGGGCAATCCGTTTGAATATGGTCACCGCCAAAAGACGCCGCTTTCCTTCCCCCACAATCTCAGTCTTTTTTAAATGTCTCTGTACTTCTCGATAAAGGTTTTTGTACTTGAAACGCGCCTAGTTCAGATATTTTAAACCTTTCAAAATCGACCAAAACCATCATAAATCATTAAGTCACAGAACGGGTAGAGGCTGGCGTGTGACAACAATGTTGGCCATTCGATTTCTATTTGTAATACAAGTATGTAAAGTAGGTGATTCAGATACGAGTGATTTTTGTATCACTCTGCCAGTGATGCAAATTACACAAGTCGCAATCGCCTATTTCGCACGAGTGTCACACACTATTTTCTGTAACGTCCTCCCCACCCCCCAAAAAAAATTGGAAATTATCTAAATAATATAAAAACAGCAAATATTCCATTAATTTGGGTTTTTTCGTTCGTTTATTTTCAAATAGCTAAAGATGATTAAAAAATCTATCAAAAGTAGATCCTAGTAAATTTTCTTTTGTTTCCAGCAATACCAACTCAACCTGCCTGGCTCAAATAGCCGCTGAAAAATTATTAATTGTATGAGGAAGGTTTCTAAATTCCAAAAAACGGCATATTTTCAATTAATTGGCGTTTTTTTAGTTCGTTTATTTTCATGCAGATAAAGATCATTAAAAAATTATACTTATGGAAATTTTATAAATTTTATCCTCTTTACAGCAATACCAACCCCAGCAGCTCTCTAGCTTAAATAGAGGCTAAGGAATTATTGAGCGAAATAAGAGAGGTTTGTCTCAAAATTGAAATGTGTTCAACTGAAGTGGCAACTTGACAATCAGTTTTGTGTTTAGCCTAGACCGCGGCACGTGCGTTTTTGTACGCACGTTTGCGCTAGGCTATGCTCGTAACATGTTGGCTAAACAGAGGTTGTTCGTCTGTTTAGCTTAAGTGCTACGAGCGCCTATTTGTTTTTAACGTCCGTAGACTTAATTGCGCGGACTTGGTGATGGACCAAGTCCGCGGTCTGTTGACTGGGGCCGAGCCCCGAAAGAAGGGAGAACATGGAACTCACAGCTACTCCCCCCAGTTTCACTATCAGTGGAACGACTCACATTCCAAAGTCTGGGGGAACCGGTGGACAACTCATTTGTGTCCAGTAGGTGGCCTCGCATTATTGCGAGGGTTGGCATTTCCTCCAAAGATCAAGTCTCGGAGGGCCATGCCGAGGGTATGTCCCGCGATAGTCCCGTTGTAGTAGGATAGTCTACGGTGTTGTTGATAGTTAGCTCGGGATTGGACACCACATTTTCTATTCCTACATGGGTGGTGTCCCTGTTCGTCCACCTGAGTATTTTTTCGGAAAGGAGTGTAACTCTGGAGAAGTGGCAATTTGGAAATGCCAGTATTCTGAAAGTTGTTACAGACGACAGAGTTGGAGAATTTGAAGTTTGAAAATTTCGGCTCTGGTTTTGGAATTATGAAAAGAGCCTGATTTTCAGAGGTGAGGAAATTGCTCGCCTTCCTAGCATCAGGTGGCTCTGTGGTGTTAGCCACAGAGGAACAAGCTGCCGATTGGTCCGCAGGAAATGGAAGAATTTTCAGGGTTTGATGCGTCATCTCATTGAGAATTGACTCAACATCAGCAACTTTCTCTGAGGATTGAGAATTGTTGTTGTTGGCAGGTGGAGGAGGTTTAGTTGCATTGGAAAGCAACATTTCCTCCTCGTAATCAAAGAGTTGGTCAACTTCCATGGTGGTAGTTGAGGACATAATGAAAATTAGAAGACGTTTAAAGAGAAAAAATATAAGAAAATTTGAGAGAAGATTAAAATCAAAGCAAACAGTTCTAATTGAACTAAAAAGTGGTGCTTTGAGCAACAGTCGACAGGCGAATGAAATGTGTTTGTCCGTTGTTGCAATGATTTGGTTCAAATTTCCTTTTGCAATCAGCTGTTTGTGACGTCAGTCTATAGTGTGTTTTGTGTTTTTATCTTACCTTCGATTTTGAGGTCGACGTGCTGGTGTGTTTCAAAGCACGTGCGATAAGAGTATGAGATTTTTATTATATCTATATATGAGATTTCTATATATTGGATTTTTATTATATCTATATATTTTTATTCTCTGCAAAATTGAGGTGATGTTCTTGTTGGTTTCTGATTGCGTTTTTTATATGTTCCTTTTTGCCTGCCTCTTTGTTTAGGCTTGATTGGGCTTTCAGTATTATATGTGTGAGTTATTATTTCCTCATTGAACCTGACTTTTTTCTTGTTTTGGGAGTTTGATTTTACCACTTCTCTATGTTTTTCGTGTTTTATTTGTTTGTGAGTCAGGTTTTATGTTTATTTTTTCGTCTTTTTCGTCTGAATTTTGTGAATTTTTATTTTTATTTTCATTTATTATTTTGTCCAATTCTGTGTTTTCACTAATTAGGAATGCTGGTTTGACCCGATCTATCGACACCTTCTTTTCCTGTCCTGATACAAGTATTGTGAACATTTTTTCTGTTTGATCGATTACTTTGTATGGTCCAGGATAGGGTTTTTGTAAAGCTCATTTTATTCCTTCCTCTCGCAAGAACACGTGCGATGCTGTAGCTAAGTGTCTTGAGACGTAAGATTTTTGTTTACCATGAGTAGGTGCTTACTTAAGGAATTAATTTGCATCATCTTTTATATTTTGCATTAAGGTTTCGGGGTTTATTTCTTTTGATTCTATAAAAAAGTCCCCTGGCAAGCGTAATTCTTCGCCTAATGCTAGTTGAGTGGCGAGTGGCCAGTGTCTGTTTGTAAGGCTGATCTTAGGCCTAACAAGATGGTAGGTAAGATCTCTACCCATCTTTTTGTGTCCGCAGCCATTATAGAAGCTTTAAGAGCTCTATGCCACCTTTCTACCTTACCATTTGATTGGGGGTGGTAGGTTGTAGTAGCCCAATGTTTAGCACCCAAGGTTTTGGTTAGTTCATTAAATAATTGGCTTTCGAATTGCCTACCTTGGTCGGTTGTATTGCTTTGGGGTACTCCAAATCTAGCAATCCAGGTTGTATATAATTGAGTTGCTACTGTTTGTGCTGACATCTCAATTAATGGAATTGCTTGTGGCCATCTAGTTGCACGGTCAATCATCGTAAGGAGGTATTTATGTCCTTGTGATGGGGGTAATGGACCCACTAAATCTATATGAAGGTGTTTAAACCGATCGGTTGGTCTAAACCTTTTGAATGCGGATTTTGTATGTCTGCCAATTTTGGCTGTCTGACAATTTGGACAAGCATGGGCCCAGTTATTACAGTCTGAGTTTATTTTGGGCCATACGAATCTCGAGGTCATGAGTTTGGTAGTACTACGAGGTCCAGTGTGTGATAGGTTATGCACACTGTCAAACACCATTTTTCTATATTTTAATGGAATAAATGGACGTTCTTTACCAGCTGACACATCGCATATTAGTAATAATTTAGTGTCAAGGAGTTTTTTCAGTTTTAGTTTGAGACCAGTGGTGTTGGAAGATAATAATTTTTGCAATTCTTCGTCTTCCAGCTGATCTTTTGCTATTTCAGTAACTGAGATGGGGTTGTGATAGCTTCAATTCGACTTAAGGCATCAGCTGGTTCATTCAGCTCTCCTTTAATGTACCTTATGTCAGTCGTAAATTGACTAATGAATTCAAGCTGTCTTATTTGGCAAGGTGAGGCATGCTCACTTCTTTGCTCAAAGGAATGTGTTATGGGTTTATGGTCCGTGTATACAGTGAAGCATCTACCCTCTACATGATGTCTGAAATGCCTTATTGCTGCATTTATTGCCAATAACTCCCGATTGTAAGTACTATAATTTTTCTCAGTTTTGGAGAGTTTCCTCAAGAAAAAGGCAAGTGGCTGATTGGTGTTATCCTTTATTTGGTATAAGGTTGCACCTATTGCAAAATCGGATGCGTCTGTTGAGATACAGAGTGGGAGACTGTCATCCGGGTGAGCCAGTAACGTTGCATTGGCTAGCATGTTTTTTGTATTTTCAAATGATATTTCCGCCTCTTCAGTCCATTCAATGGGCGTTTTGTCACGCTTTTTATTGGTTTTAATAAGGGCGAACAGTTTGCCTTGTTCTGAAGCAGCATTTTTTATGCAACGTCTGTAAAAATTGATCATTCCTAGGAACCTTCTAAGTTCTGCAACGTTCTTGGGTTTAGGAAATTTCAATATTGGCTCTACCTTTGTTTTCAAGGGGGCTATACCTTCAGGTGTTATTTGGTACCCGAGAAAGTCAATACTAGTTTTAGCAAATTTGCTTTTAGGTAAATTGACCGTAAGGCCAGCAGTGTGTATACGCTGTAATACGGCTCTTACGTTTTTCTCGTGTTCATCAATTCCACCTTCTGAGCATATGCAAATATCGTCTAGATAAGCATATGAAAATGGTAAGTCCCTCAATAGCTGATTCATAAAACGTTGGAAAGTTTGAGCAGCATTTCTAAGTCCAAATGGCATTTGTAAGTACTTGAATAAGCCAAATGGAGTGATAAGTGCTGTCTTGCAGATATCTTTTTCGGCCATTGGTATGTGGTGGAAGCCCCAATTAATGTCTATTTTAGTAAAGATTGTTTTACCTTTTATATTGTTATTGAAATCCATTATATTGGGTACGGGGTATTTGTCTGGAATGGTTTTAGCATTCAGGGCTCTATAGTCCTCGACTATTCTCCAAGTTTCATTAGCCTTTTTGGTCATATGTATTGGTGTAGACCATGAGCTGTTAGAAGGTAGACAAATACATTCTTTTATCATTTTAGAAAATTGCTTCTTGGCTTCAGCAAGTTTGTCAGGTGGCAATCTATGTGCCCTTGCTGAGCAAGGCTGACCCCTTGTTTCTATTACGTGCACTGTATCATGTTTGTATGTTGGATGTTTCCTTATTGATGGTAATAAAATACCAAGATATTCATTCAGTATTTTTAGGAAATTTTTGTCTACAGTTGCACAACTTCCAATGGAAGTATCTAGTAATTTGTAATTTTTTATTATGCCTTCCACATATTTGCCAGTGGTTGAGTCGATTAAACGTTTATTTTTTAGGTCAACTACCAACTCATAGTAAGCAAGAAAATCTGCTCCAAGTATTGGTTGTGGTATATCAGTTATTGTGAAATTCCATGACATGTGCCTATGGAGACCAATGTCTATTTTGCAATGTTTTTGGCCATATGCAGCTGCATTTAATTTGGATTTCGGAGAAAATTTCTTATGTTTATTTTTAGCTGGTAAAATACTGAGGTCAGCACCAGAGTCTATGAGGAATTTTCTCCTTTTTGTCCTGTCCATGATGATCAGGCGGCGAGAGTATTTGGGCGAGGGATCAGTAGCCACCAATATGACCCCTCGGTCTAATTTGACTTATTAGTTTGTTCTCTCTTTTCGATCTCTACGAGGAGAGTTTTCTTCTCCTGCGCGTCTTGGACCATCCTCTCCACCCATCGTTTACAGCGAGTATTGCAAACCTTTTCTTTTTTCCCATATCGATTGTGGTAGAAGCAAAGAGCTGCTGACCAGTTTGGGTCTTGTTTCTTGGGAGATTTGGATCTCCTCGGAGGTGTTGGACTCCTATTTTTATCATCTCTCTGTCCTCGAGAGCGTCACTGCCTATTTTTATAATTTTTATTTCTATTGGGGTTACGTCCCCTACTCTTGGATCTGTTGTTGAAATTACTCCTAGCAGATGTATAGTGTCTAGCCTTGCGAGTTTCCATTTTTAACTCAGCTATTTTGGCTCGGAGTTTACTTAATTCGTCTGCTGGAGCTGCTGTTGCTTGGATGGCAGGTTTCCCTGTGTACTCCATTGCAGTTTCTGCAGCTTTGGCTAGTGCTAGAAGGTCATCATCTGTCCTTGCATTAGTCAGATTTAGAGCACCCAGCAATTGTACTACTGAAGCTGGTAGTTGCTCACAGAATCTATCTGCAATTACCATTGGAGAGACATGGTTGTCACCTTTTTTAACTAATTTTGTCATAAAAACGGTTGGTTTGTCATCTCCAATTGACATTCCACTCAGTAATTGCCTTATTTCTTGGCGTTGAGTGGTACCAAAGGTTCTTCTTATTTTTTCAATGAACCATTCGTAAGGGTCTTCTTCATCCTCCAGACAGTCCATTATGTCTGGGCAGGCCCTAATTATTTTGGCTGGCATGCTACCACAAAGTTGCTGGTAGCGTTCTTCACAGGGAATTTGCTCAACCCTGAAGCAGCCTGTTAATTGCATAAGCCACGTTTCTACGTATTTAGCCTAGTTCACACCAAGCCATTTTACTAGCTTGGTTTCAGGCTAGTAAAATAGCACAACTAAAAATGCCAATATTGTTGCGCCTTTTAATATCCTAGGACTGATCACATGAGGCAAGTGAATATCCGATGCAGGGAATGATAAAGTGCTTATCATATTACATTATTCACAATTTATATGTTAAATTTCAACTCCTGTAATTCTGTTTTTGAAATTTATAATACAAATTATATTAAAACTGAATTAAAAAAATTTTTCAAGATGAATAAGTGGTCAAAAAATGACACGATTGCTTTTCAATAATTATTTATATTTGCCATTGCAATGATAAATAAAATAACAGCTTTTCGCAGGATTTTTTTATCAAAACTTATTTACAGTTATTTCTTTATAACAAGTTTCATCATTCGAATATTTTTTCCTCAAAAATTCGGTCAATCAGTTTAAATTTTATCGTGATTTTCTAAATTTGTATAGATATTTCACGCAAGTAGCCTGAAAAGTTGAATCAGTTTAACTTCGCGCAACTAGAAGCTAGGCAATTTTACTAGCTCATTTTCACTTGCCTCGAGCAGTCACACCTGGCAACTTTATTAGCGGCTTGTAAACTTGCATGTTCTAAGCTAGTAAAATGGCCTGGTGTGAACTACGCTTTTGGGCAAGAACGTAGGAAGTTCAACTCTCCTTTTCTTATTTTGGAGGTGTCCAAACAATTTCTGTTGTTTGTCCAAGGCTTCTTCTACACTAGCTTTAATTAAATCTTGAATAAGTTTTTCTTGATTCTCAGCTTCTTTGGGAGCGATAGATCAAACAGCTGCTTGCCTAGCTATATTTTCTACAACATTTTCATTTACCATTGTGAAGAAGTTCAACTCGTTCGAGGATCCGAGATTTAAGAATTGTGGGTTACCACGATTGGTGAGACGTTTCTTTATTTTTAGGCGTATTCTATTACCCTTCCAAGTGGACAACGTTTATTTTGAAAGGGGGGTTTGATTTCCCACAGTCAGTCTCCAAATGTAGAGTCCAGCGAAGATTTCTGCTAGACAAGCGCGATTGCTCGCACTAGCAGGCCAGCGGTATTCCGCCAGCTAGCGTTTTCACACCTGCTTTCTAAAAAAAAATTCCCAACATGAAAATCACCAGGCTGTGGGTTCACCTCTAAAACCCACAGGGGAATGAATGAGGAATTGCGTGTTCTGTATGTTACCATTTTGGTAAGGCAGCCAACCTTTTATAACATCCTAAACCGGCAACTAACAAAAAGCATCGCCAGTGTATATGTTAGGCTAAACACGCACGTCATCCGCGAGTATCAAAAGATAGGCGCGTGTTTTGTGTTTAGCCTAGACCGCGGCACGTGCGTTTTTGTACGCACGTTTGCGCTAGGCTATGCTCGTAACATGTTGGCTAAACAGAGGTTGTTCGTCTGTTTAGCTTAAGTGCTACGAGCGTCTATTTGTTTTTAACGTCCGTAGACTTAATTGCGCGGACTTGGTGATGGACCAAGTCCGCTGTCTGTTGACTGGGGCTGAGCCCCGAAAGAAGGGAGAACATGGAACTCACAGCTACTCCCCCCAGTAAAATTATTGGAAGTGACCTAATCATCATTAAAAAGGAGTTAATTTTTTATGAAGTTTGAGCCCTTCCAAAATTGGTTTTTCACAAAAATCTCAAAAACTATAGGACATGTGTAAAATATTTTCAGATAAAATATTTTGAATAGATTTTTGAAAAAAATCTACTTCTTAAAATTGTTTAAGTATTCGAACTCAAGGGTGGGAGTAGGTACGTTTTTCGTTTTATGATCTGAGCATTTTGACACTATTTTTGAAAATTCATTTTTTTCCATGTAATCCCTTTTATGTTGAGTTCATTTCCGGGCATAATTTAGATCGGATAGTTTCGAAATTTGAAACACATATTTGGATCCATCTAAGGAAGAACCCAATTGTTTTTGGTCTCAATCAGGCCCATAGTCCGTCCGATAGGTCAGTTTATATGCATTTTTTATTGAACAGCGTACAGGTTGCAATTTCCAATTAATAGGCATGAAATTTGGTATACGTATGTGCCTTAGATGAAGGACAGTACCTACCAATTTTGGTGCATATAAGCTTTACGGTACGTCTGATAGGGGAGATTTTGTTGTAATTTTGGCAAATTAATGGCTCTAAAAGGAGTAATTTCCAAGCTATAGTCACAAAAATTAGTACAGGTATTGATTTGAAGTATATCTAATACGATTTCAAATTTGGTTCCTATTGGTATCATGGTTCATTCCCTGAGGCTGTTAGAGGTGCTGATTTTTCATGTTATCCCAATAAAATTTGAAATTCTCTCTGAATAGTCACAAAATTTTGTACGAACAGTACCTTCCATATAATGACCAGACCTACCAATTTTAGCTTTGATATGTCAATTTGTTCCCAACTTATTAGCTATTCAGTGGGATTTTCCTTATTTTACCTATCCGATAATGGTCTTGAAAAATTCATCATCGAGAAAACCACTCATTTGAATCTAAAAACAACCAGATCTCAGCAAAAGGTCAATTTTCGTCCATCCCCCAACCCCCACCTGCTGCTGTACACTAGATTTGAACGACACTAAAATCTCCGCTATATTTTTGTAACCGGCACTTAAACAACTGCACTATACTTCATTTTGCAACGTGGAATATGTTTTTCTCATATAAGTGTTTTGTTTTTTTTTTTCATAATCCACAATTCTCATCACTGCAGCAAAGAAAACCATAGAATTATTTTCTAAAATTGTGCTTGTTAGAACTTGGAATAATTTTTTATTTACAAAAAAAAATAATTATTTTCTACACAAAAAATAAAAATTCATTCATAAAATATTTTGAAAACATGATACTGAATCAGTATATTTTATCGCATGCATCGTATTTGTGTGATATTTGTAATTTTTTGCAAAAAATATAAATATTTTATATGTATTACTTTATTAGAAGAATGTTGGTGAAATGAGTTATTTTTAAACGAAGCAAATCTACGTTTTTCTCTAATTTAATTTACTTCAATCTTGATTAATGAATATTTCTTTATTGAGTCAAAATTAAGCACTCAAAAGACACCTTTTAAAGTGAAGTATACTTACTAAATTCATGAATTGTTTTTTATCACAAAGCTGATGTAATTTTCAATCCATAAGGCTAAAATTTAGTACATAGACACTCTTTGCCACAGATTTACTCTATCAAGTTTTTTGTAAATTAAAGATACACCTCGTATGGGACGGCTAATTTTGAGGTTTTTAATTTTTGCTATTTTTAGTAAGACTATAGGGAGCGTAACATTCAAATAATTTAAAAAAAATTTGGTAGTGGATATTACAATGCCGAAAAATCTGCTTGATTTCAATTTTGATTGTTTCATTTTTGTTCGGGAGTTATTAGCGGTTCTGTGGGATTTAGTCTGAAGAAAGACAAATAATACATTTTTTTTTCTTCACAGATTACTGATGAGAGTTTAGTCCTATAAACATCATATTTACAATCCCACCCCTCATCTCTTGATCTAATTTATTTAATAAAGTTTAGAAACGCTGAAGTTGATTTTACAAAAAAAAATCTCAAAAATTAGACAATATATTTTAAAAATTTTCAGACAAAACATTTTCTGCACTCAATTTACTACAAATCCACAAAATAGTTAATAAATTCAGAAAAATTGAAACAATCAAAACCAAAATCAATGGAGTTCTACACTGGGATACCATCCTAGGTACCAAATTTTTTGAAAATTGTGTGAGAATATTCCTTGATTTAGTGTTGACAAAAACATCCAAAAAAATCTTACAAAATTAGAGGTTATGTACGGGGCATACGTTCAATTTGCACCCAACTTTATATGGGGTAAATCTATAAAGTAGAATGTATCTACATACTAAATTTCAGTCTTATTGATTGAGACTTATAGTAGTAATAGTGTTAACAAAAAATCTTCAAGTATATATTACTATGTATGGAATAATTAAACTTCTAAAACAGCATACAAACATCTTTGAAACTACTACTATACATATGGATCCATTAACCAATCAAATAGTTAGAAACAAAGATAAATAGCTGGGAGCAACCTTTTCAATAAAGTGATCTGCCAATTTGAAGTTGACTTTAAATGGTTAAAATGGCTAATGACTTTAATGGCTGCAGAATAATGCCCCAAGCAGCTAATATGGAAACAAGGTAAGTGTGAGCAATTAGTCTGCGCAAGTAAGTCATATATGAGAAAAATAAAGACATTTTAATCACGTAAATTTAATTTTTTAGAAAATTGTTGGGAGTGGTCGCCTGACCATCGTATTAAAAATTCCACCCTCACCCCTGGAGTTAATTTTTTCATTTTGGCGTGAATCTCTTCATAACCGATTTTTCAAGAAAACTTCAAAAACTATAAGCCACGGGTAACGACTTTTTAGACAAAAAGTTTTCTGATTTAATTCATTACAAATTTGATTCTTACAGATTTCGCCACAGAGTAAATCTTTAGCGCCCAAAAGACACCTTACAATTAAGTACATTTACTGAATATAAGCATTTTTTGTTTTGACTATATATTACTACATATAGACTGCTCAAACTGATAAAATTATTCAGCAAATTAACCGTGGCTTGTCTTGTATCCAAACATCGACTAAAACTACTGCTATATGTACGGATGTTATCAAAATAAAAGTGCCGAAAGTGTTAAACACCAGGTATTATCTCAATGATAAAATTATTCTATTTTTTAAAGTATTGAATCTGTGAAATTCTAATGAGATTTTCATTGCACTATTGTCAATACACCAGTTGAATTTAAATGGCCAAAATGGCGTAGTGACTAACAAAAAACAGTACCCCAAATAGCTGACAAGTAACTAGAAAACTAACCAAGCATGAATAAGAGTAACGTGGGATAAGAAATACTGAGCTTGTGTAGCCAAGGCAGTGATTTAATATCTAACCACGTCTCAAGCTGCTCATGCGCGAAATTTTACTTTTTTACATTGGTGTAAAATCTCAAACTTCACGCACATTTAATACGCAAGAAAACGTTTGTTCTTGGGGCGGGTGTTCAAAAAATAATATTGTTAGGAAGATCATTAGCCATAAAAAAAACTACCACCAGAAATCACGTTTTCAGGCTAAAAGGATTATTTTGATGACAGCATTTGCTGGGACTTGCCGACTTAAAGTTACATGTCAAGAGCAGTAAGCAACCACAAACCATCTAGTGAATAGGTTATAATCATTTCAGATGAGAGAAATAAGCTACCATTCATAATACATCACAGTGACAGGTGAAACTAATTAAAAGTTACATTGGATATTGCAGGGGTATAATATTTTATGATAATAAACACCAGTTAAGTGATATGAGCAGACATCTAGACCACAAAAACGTTTAGTTATCAGCTCTTGGTGCGAACAAACCTTTGACAAAACCACCGCATACAATACTAACTATATGCCATTTCAAAAATTTCAAGAAAAGAAAAAAAACTGCAGGAAGCGTAAAGGTCAATTGTATTCCAAAATGATTGCTGAGATACATCTGAAACCATTACAAAAGAACGATAGTAATGGCAGCAATAAATAAGCTAATTCAAAATTCGAAAAATTTATTCCTGTTTCATTCATCGTGATATCAAATTCATAGAACTATAGACACAAGAGCAATTCAATTATAGTTATTCTTATCTGTGGAATAGCTGAAAATCGTTAGACATAAAAATATTGTTCTCGAAAAAGACTCTAAAAGAGCACTCGCAAAATGAGTATTTCAAATATATTCAGACTTAAAATATCCAAAGGGTTTTATTTCTGCCGTTAATATTGTTCTTCGATTAACCTTTATGTTTCACTGAATTTTTTTCTCTCTTGAAATATTGCAAATGACATTTAGGCAGTATAGTGTGGCTTCATAAAAGGTTTTTTCATCCCAAGAACTGATAACAAAACTGTTTTGTGATCAAGATGTCTGCCAATATCACTTGACTAGTGTTTGTTGCCATAAAATATTATACAATAACCAATGTAACATTTAGTTTTATTAGTTTCGCCAGTCACTACGGTGTATTACAAATCGTGAAAGCGTCTAAGTGGGAAAACTGGAAAACTGTCATTTGGGAAAACCCATTCGGGAAAGGGGGTGGGAACCCTCAAAACACAGTGACGCAAGTAGTACGTAAGGTAGCCTTAACTTGTCAGAATTGAGAACTCAGAATCGAGTTCTCCCAATCAGAATCTTGAAATTGTGCACCGACGTCCTCGAATGTTTTTGACAACACTAACCAGTTTATCTGATTCGAAAATAAATTCGAAACCGAGAACCCCAGTACCCACGTGATTTTCATAAAAAACCCCAGTTTCAACTCTTATTGATCTGTTTTTCAAAATCTTCAGTTTTGTGCCACAGCAAAAGTTTTTATGATCATGAAAATCACCAACACAATGTGATCTGCTTTAAATTTGGGCGAAAATTTACCGTTAAAGAAAACCGTGTCCCGACGAGGCATTTCGAGGGTGATTCAAGACAACCAGAAAATAAGATAGGATAGAGCAGAGCAAGAAAGCAAGAACAGAGAAAAAATAAATAGTTTTAAATATGCAGCGCAGCACTGCAGCAAAGTTTCGACGCTTTTTCGACTCATCGTCCATTAGAACTATCCGTAATTAGAATAACATCCAGTCGCCACGCTACGCTATCGTGTACTCGTAGGCTCATAAAGATAAATTATTCCACAATTAAAAAGCAGATGATCGGTTAATCAGGCAACAAAGTATCGATCCGGTTTGACGACCCGAAAAACGTGAATTCGATAAAAAAAAATTCTACTTACGGGCAATCCCACATCGATCGAGTGAATTCGTTATCAGATAGCGAAAAAATTGCTTCTACATCTCCGTTTTGCAGCCTTTCTGGAGGTTTTTCGACCGTCCATCTCATAAGCCGAGCAAAACCGTGCTGCGGTCCGTAATTCCAGGGTCCGAAATGAGCTATGTAGTAAAAAAAAATACACACACAACACAATTGAAAATCTCAAATTTATTACGGCAAACAACTGTAGAATTTTTTCAAGTAAAAAACAAATTTCCAAAAGCGTGAAAATAAGAGGAAATTATCAATTTTTAAAATTATTCAGTAGGGATTTCAAGTCAAAGTAGTCGCTTTCTGGAGACTCATCAGCGAAACGAGTTGATTTTGGCATTATTAGCCATTTTTTACCATTGAGAACGTATAAAAAATGGAAGTAATCGAAAGGAATTGCGCAAAAATCGTGGGTGATGGAAAGCTGAAATTTTTAGGAACCATCTTCATAAGTTGGCTGAAGATTCCATCAAAACTTGGCTGACACCGTACACATTTATTTATCGAAATATTGCTGAAATTCTGTTGAGATCTGGTGATTTAAATGATAAAAAAACTGAATCGAATTGGGGAATATAAACAGAATTTGGCGGATTTCTCGAAAAATAAAACTGCGATTTCAGCCAAATTTTCAGGGAATCTTCAGCTAACCTAAGTAGATGTCTCCTAAAAATTTTAGCTTTCTACCACATACCGTTTTCGTGCAATTACTTTCTATAACTTTGATTTTATACGCTGTCAATGCCACAAAACAGCTCATAGTCCTGAAATCAACATCGCCATTACCGCAGTCTAACGGAGGCGTTAAATCCCAAAGATGAGTTACTCTGAGGAAGATGAAATGTTACGATCTCTTTTGGTAGATAAGCAGATGTCACCAAGAGTTGCAAAGGTGCAAAAATGGGGTTGTCATATTATGACAAAATTTTAATAACATTCTTCGACAATTTTTCGAGAAGACTAATAATGTGTAGGTACGTCTAAGGTATAAGGACTTTTACTAGGTATGTTCGATCGTGCGTATTATGAGGATATTCATTTCTATTCCTATGCGTGATGTATTTCACATACATTAGCACATATAAAACCGATTGAGCGTGAAGTAGTTTAATATTTCATGTATTTGGCTTCCTACATGTGACGTCATTTTACTCACACTAACACACTGATAAACTGATCGAGCATACCTTGTAACGAAGAAGTCTATATGCCTTGCCTACATCTTTACTCTTTGTACATCATTACGATTCAACGAGAGATTTTACTTTTGACATCACAGAACACTTAAAAAGAGTTCAACTATGTGGACAAACAATACAACTAACAAATGAAAAGACCAAAAAACAGTGGAATTGAGACAATTTTTTCTTCTTTTCTTATTATCTCAGCTTCTGAGGGGTCAAAATTATTGTCCTTGGTCTCATTTCATTCCTCAGAGTCTCCTATTTAATACGGTTTGTCCAATGAAAAGCCAAATGTTCTTCAAAGAGAAGTACGAAGAAGTATTTGAAGATTGCTATATACTTACCATACTTTTATCTCATTTATTTGTTCTCATAGTTATAATATATAACACCGCAAACGCCACAGTCAATTTTTAGAGAGGATTCCGCATTTAATTACAGCTTTTTTTAAATTCTCGGCCTCACCGGGTACCGATTACTCATGAATGAAAAGTATTCCAAATAAATTACGTCAAAAATGAATTTTGAAAAGATACGACTTCATAAGTGAAAAAAAGAGAAACAAATCGCCTTCATAAGTGGTGACTAATAAGAACTAAATATGATTTTAGCGATTGCAATGGCTAAAACATGAACTACGTCATATTTCGTTGCAGAAGTAAGTGCAATAAAAGCGTATAATGATGAAGTGTTGCTTCTCTAAAACACTGAAATTACAATTTTTGTTTTGAATATCAAGATAATACGTCTAAGTTGTGACACAATTCTGATTAATATTACTTCACCAACAATAATTGTTACCAGAAGTGTCCGTAATCTTTTTAGAACAGTATGAGACTTCTTCAGCAATTTTTTATTCACATATTTTACCACAGAAATGAGATTCATTCTAGCTAATACATGATATGATCACTAGGAACATGAATATAAAAATTATGATATGAACATTAAGTTCACTCATGATCATTTCAGCAATAATTCGCAGCAAATACAGTATGTCTTTACAAAAGTTCAAAGAATTTACATTTAAAGTGAAGGCTTATTCCTGGTCAGCGGTGGATCCAGAGCGTCTTATTTTTTAGAGGGGGAAATTATAAAAATGTTTGTGGAGTTGAGTTTTTCATTTTTTTTTTTTTGCTCTTCAGCAAATTTTTTACGGTTTTTATACTGATTTTGTGGTCTTACTTTCATTTTTCCCCTTGAATTCACGTATTTTTTTAAAATTTATTTTTTTCCGCCACTGTTCCTCGTCCATCCATCCCCACCACAAATAAATGCTGCCACACGTCTGAAGAAGTCTAAAACCAAAGGAATGTGACTAGTGAAGAAGCTTTATTGAAGAAAAACGTGATAAAAAGCCATGATAGGACTTTTCTAAATTTTTTTTGCAAAAATTAATCAATTAGCAACATTTATTTCTGTTAGATTGCTATGAACCCGAATACAGGGCTCAAAACGATCGAAAGCTGAATGCACAAATAAAAATAAAAAAATCCAACGTAATTGCAATGATTACAGCATAAATGTATAAAAAAGCTTTGCATTTGGTTTTTGATCACTTCTAACTTCGAATTCATAGGTGGATAGTCTTTTTGAACGGATAGTGTGAATTTGTTAAGAGAAAATGGGGGTGAGGCAACAATTTCCTAAAAAGTTCAAACTGGATAATGGCTAAATTTCACCTATTGTGTTTATGATTTCTTGAAAAATATGTTATATATACTTACTGTAAGTACATTCACAGTCAATTTAGGTCAAATTGAAATTATAAATTCTTGAAATTTCTTGTTTGGGACTGATCCTATTCAAGATTTAAAATTTTGAATGAAGCTAACTTTAGCGATATCGCAAAAACTGGTTCTTTAGCCCATATTTTCAAAAACGGAGAGATATTTCATGTCGATTTTCAGATTTTTTATTACCGAAAATGTAATTCGTCATAAATTTTCTATCAATTTCGTCATTTTTTCTCTAGTAATGATTGAATAATTGTGAAAATCGATTCCTCACAACAGTTTCCAGCGTCACTATTTTAGCTCTACTTCATGGCTTGATAAGCAGAATTGGCTTGGATATAAGTCAACATTTTTCAAATTACCCCGGAGATCTCCAAAAATGGTTTACAGGTTTAAAAATAAATAAAGTTCTTTGATATCTCCAACCACAAACGTCCCAGGATTATAAAATGTTTTTTCATCGAGTCATAGACCCCACATTCCCCAAACAAGAACCAACAAGATAAGTAAATAAATTAATTTTTGGCGGCTACATAATCGGAAATTGAAATAACCACGTTAAATTCTAGATGTTCGGATATTCTAAGTAAAACAACTTTCCATAAACTTTTTTTCAACATTACCCGAGGAAACGTTTTCCATAATATACAATAATACTTTCTTTGAAAAAGACAGAAGGTACTTTTCACTGTCATCCTATTCCACTTCAACACCAATACACGAACCGAACCTTCATTCAAATCGATGTTTGAACATAACTAAAAAAAAAAAAACAAAACAAAAAACGAACAAATTTACGATACTCGAAAAGTCAGCAGTGCTTTTGGTCCGCTGCCACATCACAATTCGGGTTAACGTTAAGATGCTTAATTGCGTTAAAACTGAAAACTATTAGTGCCACCCGTTCATTATCTACCCTTATAAATAGCCCTGCGATAAGAAAACCGAGAAAGTACAAATGAAATACGGTGAAAGGGTGGCCGTAAAACTCGATTATAAAAGAGATACGGAAGCCAGGATATGTCCTGCTCCGTAAAGCCCAAGCAGCAAACCCTCGATAAAGGTATTCAGAAAAAAAACTGGCGTTTTCCATGTTTCTACACGTATTAATCTTTTCGAATGACCAACTATAACAAGCACGATTGCAGAAACAGTATAAATGGCGCTCTGCAGGGGGGGGGAAGGAGAGAAGAAGAGAGAAATCTACTTTCGTTATTGGCCTAACCTTAAGTTTAACCAGAAACCGGAGGGCACATTCAGAGTTTCGGTGTGTTTATTTTTTGCTTTTTTCTTCTTACTTGCAAATAGAAATCACGATACCAAACAATGCTCACGCTAAATATGACAATCACAGATTATGAGCTCACAAAAATCGTCATTAACTGATAATTATTCGGTGAAAACGATAATTTTTTTAGTCTTCGATTAGCTCCATCCTTTAATTTCTTTGTGCTCTCAATCATATTCATAAATTACATAGATCGTAGATGTTCGTCTCACAAACTAATAGATAAAGCATTAAAAATAGAAAACCAAAAGTGCCCGGAAAGACGGCAGAACCAACAGTAAGAAAATGAACTTTAATGCAGATTACAATCACTTCAACAACGAAAATAGAAGCCGCACATAAGAGTCGAAACGAAATAATCCGTTGCTTTGCAGCTGTCACCTAATTTGTTCAAAGTGGCCACCATTTGAGCTGTGATCCAGACACATCATTTTGCTTTTCTAAATGAATCAAATCTGGTTTAGTTCTTTCAATTTTTAGAAATACTGATTCAGTTTTGCTTCGGTTCTCGAAAAGACAAAAACAAAAAAAAAATTTTTTTAATTAGTAGAAACTGATTGTTTATTAAAACCGATGTTTTAGATTTTGTTCCCTTTCGGTTCTTAAAGAAAATTTGATCCCAAACACGAATATACAGTTCTCATACTAAGTTGGTATATGATATTTTCATTTTTGTTCCGAATTCTCATGCGTTGCGGAGTTCCTGAATAAAGATTTGGTTTCGTCTTCTTTGTTCTACACGTAGTATGGCAGTGCTTCCGCTCCACAATCGCCCCACAACCGACATCTCTCAGCAAATTTTTATACTGCCACATACTACTGCCTCGTATATCGAGAACCCAATCAGTAATAGAAATGGCAACAGCAGATCCTCCATGCATCTCACAACCAGCTTGCTTGAGCTTGCTATCTCTTTCCTGTAACTCTAGTACTGGACGGGGAGAGTCATGACGCAACCACATGTCCTCTAATCATCTTCAGCGTCTCATTTGGCACTGGGTTTGGTTTTGGAGCAGGTGAGTTTCAGATGCATTGTTTCAAATATTCGTGTTGGCAGACCCTACATTACGCCTTCTTTTTCAAGAACAAGTTCAATTTGTCACAAACGAAAATCGAAAATTCGGTCCTAAACTGAAGATGGAGAAAAGAGAGTGAAGAGTTATCGTTCCACTTCTTCAACTGTACAGTTAGAAAAAACTACCGAACATTTCCATCTCAATTCATCTACAAAATACCGAAAAATCGAATGGCATGCTCAAAATATTAAGGAATATTCAAGTCTATAGCCACAAAAAGAGATGGAAGATTAAGTACATGACAACATCACTGAACGAAATTCGAAAGACGAAGGGATGCAGTGAGAACAGTAAAAGAGAGTGAAAGTACTTTGTTGCAACAATCTAGACCACAAAATAAAAAAATCAAAACGGAGGAGTGCATTAATGAGGTTTTCTCTCATACCGAGGGAGAGTACATGATGTCATTCAATGAGGAATTTTTTAAATAAAATTTGGGGCAAAAGGTCACACGATGAGACATTATGTCGATTTAGCTGGTCAAAAACTAGATTTTTTGAAACTTATTCTTCATAAAAACAAATTACAAGATGAAAATAAGTCAAGAGAGATTAGAGAACTCTGGTGAAAGAGGCCGTCTAAAATTAAACCTAGTTATGTTAAGTGATCTACTACTGCGTTTTTCATCAGCATTTTCACAGCGGATATTTTTTCCAATGGTCGATCTGAATAAACTGAACTGATTGGTACAGATTTGAGATAAAACAATAAAACATCAATTATAACGTGCTTTAGAGCATGTTAATCAATAAATTCAATTTTTTATGAAGTAAAATGAAAATTCAGGAAGCAAATATAATCCTCCCGCTTTATTTTGAATTTTTAATCTAGACAAATAATGTTGTCAGCGAGCTTTCAACTTTTGATTTTTTGATAGTGTTTCAAAATAAGGCCATAATAACAATTTAATGTTCATTTGATGACGGTATGAAGGTTTAATCAGAACCTGATGACCAATAGTCCCCCAACGTAAGTTCTGAATCACCCATAGGAATACCAAACTTATTTGGGGCCAAGAATAGATGATAAATCGCTTTTCGGAATCAGTGATCTTACTCATATTAGACAGAATAAAAAACCTGTTATGAAGTTTCATCAGCCAGCTAGAGCAGCTTTTTTTCCTCTTTAAGTGGTTGATGAATAAAAAGTACCGATGAAGAATCTTACGATACAATTCCACCCAAAAAACCAAAACAATCACAAAATAAAATTATTAAGGAGAAAAGGAACGAAAAAAGGAAGAGATGAATGTTAAAGGATAGGAGAAAAGTATTTGTTGGAACTAAAAATTCGACTAAATGTGTTCATCCAACGTGTAGGTACCAATATTTGTTCGAAATGAAATCGATTTTACTTCGGAGAAGAAAAAATATATGATTTAAAAATATCGATATGGACAAACCTTATTGAAGAAAACAAAAAAGTAGCATTAGAGAGCTGAGACGAAATAAAGATTAAGTAAATTTCAGACAGATAAAGTATACTGAAAAAAAAATCTATAAAAGAGTTACTTACGAAAAACTATCGGTATTCCTCCTCTGATTGCTTTTTTGCCATCAAAAACCGCTTCTTTACTGTGAACATAAAATTAAGTTCATAAATTAAAATATAATGAACGCACTCATGGCAAAACCAATTTTATACTCGTACTTTCAAGTATTACCTACAGCTGAATCAATAAAGCTGAGGCTAAACTCACATTCCAAAACAAATTCTACAAACTTTTAGGTATACTGACGGAATCAAACAGGAAAATAACAGTTGAATAATATTCAAGAAACATTTAAGAGGGCCGAAAAAGTTTAAAGCGACTGGTTTAAATCAAAAAGCAATCGGAAAGAGAAAATTTAAAAGCTCAACAACGCGAAATTCTAATGCTAAATATAATATGATTTATTTTTATCTTTGGTTGTTTTTATCAATTTGGAATTGGCCTTTCATTCAGGGTGCCATTTACAAACTATGTACAAGGATTATAGAGAAATCATGACTCTGTTTACGAGTTGTCTTTATAAATGAAACCCAAACGCATGCGTAGAAGTGAAACGTTTGTTGATAAAAAGTAATTTTTTTACTATAAAATATAAAAATCCACAGTAAAAATCGCAAACACCAACATTCCCAATAATTTATAGCTCTTACTGACTTATATAGACACCTCCGGACATGGCCACATATATCGATAAAGTAGTGATGAGCAAGAAGTATATAGCTCTTATAGCTGCTTTATAGACATAGCTATAAAGCTTATAGACCGTTTGTGAACAGCCTCTAAACAGCCTCCAGAACAGGAGAGCGGATATGACGTAGATCATTCGCTATAATCTGGAAAATGTGGTATGAATTTTAAAGAAGAATTTCGATATAATCGAAAGTACTTCATCATTACAAGTCGATAAAAAATATTTTTCACATAGAGTAGAAGAAAAATGTTTCAGAAGGTCTTTATACAAGATTTCTTCCATTTTATTTTGTTAAAGGGAAAGTCTATTGAAAGGATCGATAACAGCAGAACTCTACAGGTACCTTTCAATTTTGCGAACTGACAGAACCAAGGTAATCATCGTAATAGAATATTAAATAAGATTACGTTAAAAACTAGTTTTTAAAAGATAGCTTCTATTTTTTATTTTTTGGCTTTAGCTTTATGTGAAATAAACATTATTTTGTTGTGGAAGGTTGACTGCAGTATTGGTATATTTTAAAATTGCAGGGGCGCGTTCAGAATGGTTACGGGGGAGGGAAAACTGTTACCTGGTGCATTCAGAAAGGTAATTTTATACTTGGGAGAGTAATTTATTTCCTAAGTAAACTGTACAGAAACGTCTTTTTTTTTTTTTTAATGGGGAGAGTAATTTTTTTCCTCAACTCTGGAGATAGGGAAAATAATTCCCCGAGGTAACTTCATATAATTCATTGGACTAAAGTAAAATCTCCTCAATCTCATTCAGATTGTGTTTACTAAGTCGCGTAAATGTGAGATCACGTGTTGTGGAACTTTTACCTTACCTGGTAACCTTTCTGAATACGCCCCCGCAGTGAGTAGAATAAAAGATTATAAAAATGAAAACTAGCCATTAGCAAGCTTTCAAACCTTGTCTAAGAGCACCGAATTATTTTTTCCAACGTGGGAAAAAGTGGATATTGCTTCGATTTTTTTTAAAACTATACACGTTTGTCGAGATTTTTCATCAGCTGTAGCATGTAAACAAAGTACAAATAACTTGGCCAACAAGTAATATTTTTCACTTAAATGCTACAATAGATGGAAAATTATCCCAAACATGTATAATGCATGGAAGAATTGAAGTAAGTTGACTCTATGTTATGTTATGTTTGTAACGGAATAAAAGCCTGGCACCTACACTTCTTCATTATTTCACACAATCCAAAACTGTAGGCCCATTTGTGAATAGTCGACTTGGCAAACATTAGCACAAAGGCTACTCGACTGCTCGATGGTGAAATTAGGAAAACAGAAATTAACGAGCCATCTGAACTCATCAGATTTCTCAACGACTATCAGCCTACACTAATATTAAGATTAGGTACACCTTTTTTATACATGTGTTGATGATGAAACTACAACCTATAATATCTGAAGTGTTCTTTACTTATTACTTGAATTTTATTTCATCATTTATTCCGATTTTTAGTCCTGGATGAGAATGAAACGGTAAAGATTAGCGATAACTGCTTCAAAATTCAGCATTACTATTGTAAATTTGATGGGAATATATTGTTGTTCAGCTGAGTATTTATTGATTGTTGATTTCATATTAAGTCTTCAGAGACACGGATGATCTTTTAAAAACAGCACTCTATTATTTCCAGATCATATGATCTAAAATTAAGACAAGTAGAGGGAGGAAGAATAAAAGCTTTCAAATTGACACTTCTTTTTACGCATATTTTCTTCGCATAATTTGATAAAATTAATTAGGCATTTTGCAAGATATTTTGCAAAACAACTTTAAAATTCAATTTTTGAAACTTTTTAAAAGCTTAATTTATGCAACTTTACTCCTGTATCTGTACACAGTCTGCTAGTTAGTGCGCGCCCACATGAAAAAGTGCGAGTCGAGAGTGAGGTTAGTCTATTTCCAAAAGACTTAAAATGTAATAAATAAATAAAATATTTTGTAAAAACAAGCTTTCATTTAATTACCAAAATGAACAAAAAAATTTTTGTATAATACACGATCAGAAAGGCAATGTTTATTCAGATATTCTGCGAGTGAAAAGTAGCTTTTATCATTGATGAATGTAATCTCAATGTAAATAATTACGCCTTTATGTAAAAATTTGAACTTTCTTTCTACATGGAAGTACATTATTTTTCATCGTCCAGTTGTAATCAAGGTAAAAGTTACACCAGAGACATACAGCTGAAAAGATTTCCAATGCTTCATATGCGCTGTGGTTCGAAAATACATGAAAGATAGAAAAGAAGTAATTTAATTGTATATTCTTCGCATCAAAACTGCGCAAATTTCATTGTGAAAATAGACAACTCCATACCAATACACACACATTATCAAGCCACTACTGTGAAGTAACAAATATTGGAATTTGAAACGTTTTATCTTTGATGTGTTTCTGATCTGACCTTGGATCACTCTTTAGTTGTATGTCCTGGGTTACACATTCTGAATAAAAAGTTAAATCTGCCAAAATGAAGAGGTTGATATTTTATTCAGTTTTTTATAATTTTTGTGACAGATTTTAAAATTTCATCACTTTCTGATCATTAATACAAAATATCTTTCTTAACAAGGTTCAAAAGCGAGAGTTTACAATTGAGGGAAGTTTGCAAAATGAGCGCAGCATTTGAGCAATTCCTGAGTTATGTAAACTCACTTTTGAACCTTATTGTGTAATATACTATTATCAAAATTTCAGACTAGGACTAAAAATAATAGTGTGGAGTCCTTATCCCCAAATTGAAAATTGGCCTACTTAATTGAGAAAAAGATGGGTCTGATAAGCACTCTATGCCTTTCATTTCAGTCCTTGCCTTCATTTCAGTCCTAGCCTGAAATTTTGATAAAATTATTTTTTTCATTTTAGTATCTACTTACATTAAATAAAAGGTAGTTTTCAAAAAACTGTTTTCATTTTTTTTAGCTATCTTTTTTTTCAGATGACTTGCTCTGTAAATCAAGACAATTGACAGTTATTGTTTGTAATTTTCACTCTGAAGTATGATCTTCAATTCGATTTCAAGACAAAAAAATTTTTTAGGATAAAAGATTAAAATTCAAAGAATCAAAATAATTAATCTCTAAAATTAATGATTAATTTTTTCTGATTCATTTATTTAATAGGTTTTCATTTATTATATTTATATGTACAATCTGCAAGGAATACAAGCACAGCGGAAGGGATCTGTTCGGTGGAACAAATGAGGGTAAAAAGGTTGTGCAACTGTTAGAAAACGGGTTTGCCGTACGTGCAGTCTATAAGTAACGAACCACACTTCCAGTTAATACGCCCATATAATGATTTTTTTTTATTTTCAAGGGTGGTAAATGTGGCGTTGATTGGATTCAAATCTGCTACACTTGTATGCAAAGCTACTCGTAAATCCCAATTATAATACCACGCAGAAACCCTTTTGCTCAGTATATTAATTACTATTGATCGGATGAAATATGTAGCAGACATATTTCATTCTGTCATTATAAAAAATTATCAAATGATCAAGATCAGATTTCTGGCATGTTTATTGTTGGTACCTACTACAGTAAGTACAGGACTAATATTTTGCAAATGAACAACTATGAGCTACCCTCGTGTGGGATCTCGTGCATGAAATCAGCAACTAGAGGGTTAATTGTGCATTCACTCGTATTTGAGAGGCCAAGCTCGAGAGCAGACTTGGTTACCTAGACGATGTCAAAATGCAAGCGATTATAAAACAGGAGGGAAATATGTCCTCTCGCAGCCCGAAAAATCACGCCCACTGCTATTGCAATGATGGGAAGTATTGTTTGTGGTGTGGGTATCTGGGTTATTGCTACATGAGTGTGGATGTTTACACACAAGTGCTTTCGCACTCGGTAACATTTGTCATTCTGAGAGCGGGATTAGTGGAGGATCTAATAACAGAACAGAGCTCCCCAGACATCTGTGGGTGAACTATCACACCCTGTTTCATTTCAGAAGATTTATGAGCTAATAATGGAGCAGGTTGGTAATGGGCTTGGAGACACAAAACTACACATTGTTTTTTCTAAACCACAAAGACAGAACTACAATCGAATGTACAGCTGATCAATCTCGTAGTCCGCGAACACAAGAGGCTTCATCACATACTGGTGCCATAAGCAACCATGCAACAATAATTCTAAGACGGCGTAGTTTACAGGACCGAATATAAAAATGATACTTTACTGGTCGGATCAATACTGTCTTGTATATGGGTAAAAAATTTCGAAGTATTGGTTGTAATCTCAGTTTTTTTTTTGGATTCGGCTGTGAGAGAAGAGACACAGTATTAAGTTGAAAAGCAAAAAAAGTTTTAGGTTGTTCCTTTGTGACGAATTCAACTTCTGAGACAAATTATTTTGCGTTGCTAATACTAGTGGTGTCACTTTGGTATGTAAGGCACAGGCAATAAAATTATTATATGTACCTTATTCCAAATAAGATTGTTAAAAATGGATTAGAATTTATTTGTGAGCATAGGGGAAAGTATACAGTAGTTATTCAACTTTTATGATGAAACAGATCATTGTTTTTCTCTTCAGGTTTGTTTCTAATACGTAGTAAACCCACATGCACACGAATCTCACCATTTTCTTAATATGCTAGCAAACCTTATTTGGAATAAAAAGTACACTTGCTTATCGTCAACTGCTATTTTGCTGTTACTTATTACTTTAATGTGTGATTCATCTACAATTTTTACATTAACCCCATTCGAATTATATCGTTTACTTGGAAAACACCCAACACATATTATATTCGTGTAGATTCGGCGACAATTGTTAATCGAAGATTTCAGTTTTCAGCTCATTTCGAATCCAACAAAACGGTATCCTTGAATTTAAAACTTTCTGAAATTCGGTGAAGTTATAGGCGAGACGATTTTTATACAGAGAATAGATGAAAGTCGAGCTCGTTATGCGAAGAAAAACCACCAAAACGAGAGAAGAGAAATGACGGAGCAGAAGAAAAAAATTAGTATGAGAAAAAAAAGACAAGAAAAAGGAAGTGGTTTCAAGAAACTATGAAGTGAAAAAACGGACAACGAAATTCTCGGTCGTTAGTGAAAATGCTCATTTTCTTCTCTTTTTTTCTTTTGCTGCACCCTTTTTTGCTCTCTTTCATTCATTCACTCCGTCTATTTTTCGTTGGCGGAGGAACACATACTAAAATTAAAAAAAGAAAAAAAAGAAAAGGGGTGTAGCGTAGAATATTAGTCAAAAACGGATGACGCGATCCTTCATCAGAGGGAGCAGCAAAAAACCGGTACCCACTCTGCAGCTAAAGTTCCAAAAAAGCTTTAAAACCCCTTCGTCTTAGCGTGTTCTCAGGTCAGTTGGCGCGCTGCGAGTATCGATTTTAATTTGCTACAATGGAGAAAAGCGACCAGAGTTTTCAACCTTTACGAAATAATACGGTTAGGAGAAAGAAAGGAAAAAAAAAATTTTTTTTTTCGAAACAACTGCAAAGCAGAAACGGCAACTATTCTTGAAAAGCCGAACTACGAACGAAACCAACATTTTGAAAGGGCTGCTGGATGAAAGTCTGAATTTTTTGGGTCGAACACTGCTAAGAGGCCTCAAGCAGCTAATGGATGCACGTAAGTCTGACGTGAACCCACGAATAATATGTACATCCGAACACTGTTCATTTTACTACTTTCATCTCTGAAATCTTCACAGGCTACTCAATTTCAAACTGACCCCACATTATATACCGTTAACTTTGGTGATACCATTATTTAGTCCACAAGTGCACCATAACGGCCTAGGATCTTCTTCAGATACAAACAATACCCAACCAAAGTGTACGTAGAATTATTTTTATAAAACTCCCAACTATATTTTCTACATGCAATTTTCAACTCTAAATGCGATATATTGGAACGTACAAGAAACGCACACACCTGAGGTTTACCTTCCTCCTTTTCCAATGTGTGTACAGCTACATGGATAGCAGAAGCAATGAGAGTACGAGGGTAAACGAGGCAACTAGGCGTCCCCTGCAAATATTGCAAACAGACTACACGAGCTACACTCTCATTCACACATTCGTCACAGAGAATCTTTCTAAGGCTACTATATATATATATATATATATATATGTGTGTGTGTGTGTGTGTATGTGAGAATTTTAGCTAATCATGCCAAAAGTTTCCCAGGATTATGAAATAAAAAACAAACTTACCCTCGACCTTGAGTCTCAGTACCACATTAAATTTTAATATACAGATTTTCTTCGAACACCAACATAAAAACTCTAATGCAGCAGCAACTCTATTAGAAAAAGTAGGTTCTTAATAGAAAATTATAGATATTACAGTCCGTTCCAAATTATTAGGGAATTTTTTTCGAAGGCGAGAGAGACGGCCTCTAATAAACGTTACTGCAGTTAAATTAAATATTGATATAGGTGCCTCATTCATTCTAAGAATGACATGACATCACACGCAGGTTGTTGGCAAAGGGGAAAGGAAAAAACAATAATTCTCAATTACGTGCCTGAGGAGGTTATAAATTTTCAATTCAATGATGTACTGATTATGCTCAACTGTGCTGATATGGGTAACTGCCTTATGATGTTATTTTGCTCTCAGGAAGAATAGGATATAGGCAAAATAAAAATTGTATACGAACAGGCGTATTTCATTTCACATCTGGTGTATATCCTAACTTTTTCTTCTCCACGAGTAAAAAATTACCTTCTTATTTGAAATGGACTATAATGAAATACCTATAGTCTGTCCAAGATAAATTTATCCCCGAGGCAAAATGCAACCTGCAACTACTTTATCATTAGACATTGGTTATATGTGCATCATTGCCACACATATCAATGTTATTAACAAAATACATGAAAATTAAAATACAACATTAAAAATAAATTGATATTTTGAAACATTGCTCCAAAGCGGAGGGACCATTTTTTGTTGAATGGACTATAACTAAAAAGTTAGAAACAGATCATAATTGATGACTGTATTTAATTTTATGACTGTTGACCTAAAATTACATAATTTAAAACTGTAATTTCTTTCAAAATCGAACAAAAATTGACTTCACGGAAGTACCATCCGGCTGATCCACACAAAAATTAGTTATATATTGCAATAAATTATGGTTGATATTTTTTTTCAAATTTTATAGCTACTAGTACAAAATTAGGCGCTTTATAACCAAAATAAAAGCAAAAATAACTAAATTGGAAGCACTATCCGGCCAATCCGCATCAAAATTAGTAGCATGTTATAATAGATCATAGCGAATATTTGTTCTAATTTTCGCAGTTAATCATCTAAAATTAAGCATTTTACGACCAAAATAAAAACAAACATAGCTGGAGTAGAAGTACCATCCTACCGATCTGAACAAAAATTGATAGGTCAGGTCCTTGGTTTATTACTGATCTTGATTCTTGGTACCTAATTTCGTGACTATTGAGATTTAAAGTGAAAGTAGTGGTGGCCCATTTGTCAAACATGTTGATTTCAGGATTATGGGCTGTTATTGCTGAAATTCTGTTCAAATATTGTGATTTTAATGATGAGAATTTAATCAAGTTGAGGAATATGAACAGAACTTCTGCGATATCTCGAGAAATAAAAGTACGATTTCAGCCAAAATTTCAAGGCATCTTCAGATAACCTACGTAGATGTCTCCTAAAAATTTCAGCTTTCTACTTCTTACAGTTTTTGCGTAATTGCTTTCGATAACTTTGATCTTGGATATTTCCAATGTAAAAATTGCTCATTATCATGAAATCGACAAACTAGCGAAGGCTCTACATCACAATCGCATAAAAATTGAGACCTGTACCATGTAAACAACAAAAATAGATAAACGGATTTGAGTTCTAGACACCAAAATTTTTCTGAAGTCATGAAATGAAAAAGTACCGACGACACTCACCCCCAAGTAGTTTCATAAGATCAAGATTAATAAATAAATTTTTACAGAAAACCTACTCAAAAAGGACAGTAAAAAGTTAGGTTATTCAAAATTTTTTTCGGGGGGGGGGAAGTCACCAAATTTTCAGCTACGCTCCTGCTCACGCATGCCTCTCCGACAGTTCGTAACACTGCCATCCTATAATTGTCTCTTTCTCTCTCCACTTACAGCAAAAGACAAACGAGTCACACGCTTGGAAAATTGGACAAAAATTACATCTCTGTCTAGCTACTCCGATCTCCAACGACTCCGACTAAAATAGCAGGTGATGAATTACAGTCACAGTTTTCGACTACTAATTCTGGGATTTCACCTCAAGTTTATCCTCGACGTGTATGAGTACGCACAGCTGATCTTAGTTCATGCACGAACAATATGGGTGGTTGAGATGGAAATGAAAGAATGTTGTGTTCGATTTGTTCCATCATTGAGAGAATGGGAAGGTTCTTCGTTTTACGAAGAGGTCGCTAAATAGAATCCAATTCTCTATTTCAGCACTGTAACGGATGTCGAATATATGCGTCCACACCAATCACCACATGAACTGCGTATGACCAATGCTACTATCGAAATTTCTAAGAATTCGCTATCAAAAATTTCCTCAAAATCGACTCAATAATTTGGAAGAGACCGCGGCAGACGCACGAATACTTTAATACAAATTCAATATCTGAAATTCAAACGCAAACTTCAAACATTTAAATCAATATTTAGAAATACCACTACTGCATGCAAAGGCGAATCCAGGAGTTTCGTGAGGAGACGCCCCAACTCGGGTCCAAAACTACGGATGGGTCACGGAGGAGGCTATAGTCCCTCAAAGAATTTTTGGTCTCCATTACCCCCACCCCTAAAAATAAAATAAAAATTGATAAGCCAAAAATGGGAGACCTTATTCCAAAGGATGTTTATTATTTATTTTTTTCTCGTTTTGTGAATTCTATACATTAGGTGTATTTTTTACAGCAAAACAGAGCTACACTAAAAAATTTTAGTTTTGAACAAGTTCCGTAAAAAGTCAGAAATCAGTTAAGCCCACCCTATTTTCAGTAACAGTAAACTTGCTAACAGGTGCCACCTACTTGGCTTCCTCTCAAGAATTTATTTCAAAATCACAAATTCACGAATCACAATAGTAAAAGGGAATGATCAAAACGATATTGATAAGTAATTACAAAAGATTGGGCTAAGCTGAGAGATAGGATTACCTTATCTGATGAAAACTTTCAATCAGAATTTACACACCGAGTGAACCATTAGGGAACTAAAGTTATAAATAGATAAATTTCTTCGGACAGCTAGTTTTGCACTTTTCCAAAAATTCAAACAGAATAACGTGTTATCAAAAAGTGCCGATAGTTAAACTTTTTCCACAAAATAAAATTCACCTTGGGTTTGATCGTCCACAATTGAATGATTACCTGCGCAATTTTTTGAAGAGAAATATCAGCAGCTAGTTTTACTTTCATAAATCAGACAATTTCATCTCAGGTCGGGCGCACGCCTCCCTGGATCCGCCAATGACAGCAGACCGCCACAACGGGGCATCGTAGTCTCGACTCATTAAGTAGACTAGTAAAATTTTTTAACTGTTTCCTCAATTTAGGAAACCATCGTACTTCAATATGAATATAGGATGTTTTCCATTTTAGGTGGTATTACGAGCTAGATATGACGAATTGAATCGAGTTCCTTTCTCGGAAAGAGGAGGAGCAAGGAGTTCAGAGAGGGTTCAGTGAAAAAACAAATTAAAAAATTTATACAATTCTACAACAGGAAAATCAATTATTAAAAAACAGTGAACTTTATAGGCAAAGATTGGGAAAAATCTATCTTCTAAGCTACCTCATTACAACACGAAATGTGTTGAAACCGATATAAAATCAAACTTGACATTCTTGAAACAAAAATAGACGATCATCGACGAGTACGACGAAACTAAAGTAAATTTTCGGAAATTAAACCGATTTAATCCTTTATAGAATGGCAAAAAAAAAGACCAAGTTTAACCTCAGAACCTCAAAACCTTCAAATCATCAACCTGTTATTTATAGGATTTTTTTTATTTTCTTGATGAATTGGAAAAAAAAAAACAACAAAAAACGAAGTGTTTTAGTTTCTTTAAGCGAAGATGGTAAGGAATTTTTTTTTCTATAGTATTTGCAGGTAACGCCGGTTGCAGCCTTTTTGTTTTCTAACGACAGTGATTTTTTGCAGAAACTTCCACTATTTTTTGTAATCTCGATGTAGGATTTTAATTTTTTTATTTCGTTAAAACCAGTTTAGCATCTAAGAATATTCAATTTTCACCAATCTATTGTATTTTATATACTTGCCGATGTTTCTTTCTACATTCATGCATACATTGCACCAGGTTTTCATGCTTTATGAATAGCTTTGACACTTACTGCAGTACCCTCGTACCTTACAACACTCTATTTTCGCATTTATGCTGAGTACTCGTACTTTGGGGCATGCAACAAAAGTTTGGTTAAATTATTTTCGTCATATTTCATGTATTTTACACCGTCGAAATGGGTATACGTAAAGCTGCATTTACACCAATCGAAGGTTTTTTATTTTTTATTTTTTTGCTCGTTTGTTGTAAACGGCCATCACACAAACCAATAAGAACGAACGAAATTCGCTACCCGAGCGAACTGCAACGAACATCCTGTAATCTTGTGAATAAAGGAAAAGATTGACCGAACAGCGAATGTTCGTTTGCTGTAAACGTAACTTCAAGTGTAGAGTTTTTTCAAGACAGTAAAGCATACAGTGCCGTAAACATTTGAGCGATAGTCATTTTTGAACGACCAAATCCATATAAATTCATGATCAACAAAGGCATAGGAAAATGGACGCAAAGGGGTCGATTTCTCCCATGACCTCCTTTCTTTTATTTTTTTTGCTTATCATTTTTTAAATTTGGAAAAATTTTTAGTAATAAATATGCATGAGTTAATTCCAAAGATGCTAAATTTTCAAAAGTGACGAGCAAAAAAAAAAAAAGAAGAGAGTCATCAAATAGTTTTGACCCTCCACTTGAAGAAATCCTGGCTACGCACCTGATGATCATTATAGTTCTTCACCAACTGCAAAATACTGTGGAAAACGAGTCAAATACAAACTCCCAAGGTTGGCTATTCAAAGCACCTATATTGTTCTCTTCTGCAAATAATACAAAAGGATGCAACGGATTTTGTAGAAATTAACGTTATAGGAGGGTAGCATGGGAAGTTGACCGAGAGCCAGATAGTTTTCTCATTTCTCATAAAAAAAAAATTTATAATAACACCTAAAATTCAAGAAATTTTCATTACTTTGGATGATATAATTTTCTAGCAGAGCTTTTTACGATAAAATTTTGTGATTTTTGAAGACTTGCTTTTTTAGCAGAGCTAATTAGGCGGGATTTTTTCTAAGTTTCAACGCGAACGCTGGTGTTAATGAGAATTTTCGATAAATATGTTACACCAGAAAATTTTGAAATGGATACGTATACTATGTGAGCAGGTACATACGAGGAATATTTGACAGTGAATTTTCTCGACGCCGAACAAGGCGATTTTTACGACTTTTTTTAACATTTCAGATTGTAACTTACGAAATAAATTTGAATTTCTAATTTTTAATACTTCTAATACACACTGCAATCCAATGTAATTAACATTCTGAGGAAAAAATAAATTTTTTCAAAATTCAAAAACATTTTTTTGAACACAAAATAAAATTTGAAACCAAATTTTGGGGAAAATTAAACGGTGGTCTGAAAGTAACTTTTGAGAAAAAAATCAGCACATTTGATTCAAATGCCGATCCCATACCTACCCAGCAATTCGTCTTTAGGGAATTCGTCTCATGGAAACAATAATGACTATGTTTGATCAACAGGTACCCAACCCAGAAATGTTTAATCCAACCTCTCTCCCTTCCTAGTGATTTCACTTAGTAAATAATTTTTTCAATATTGAAAAAGTGTCCCTTGAATGAAAACTGGGTAAAAGGAGACGTAAGTAACTTTTAAGGGGAGTAAATTTCGATCGTTCTTTCCACAATACGACATAGTCTGAACAGAAAAATGGCTGGATTCTTTCGGTTTTGACCTCATTTTTAAACCTTGGTTTTTTTGGCCACTTACTTCAAGTTATCGGCAATCGTTGATGTAAGAATATTATCTCTTCGCATAGATTTAACGAGGATAAAAACACTTAACAAGGAGGAGAACACCTACTAATTTTCAGCGGCAAGATGCAAGGTCTTGACGACAAACGAGTTGAGACAAAATCGAGCTCATCGAGAAATTATTATTCGAATGGCAAAAATTACTCGTTAGCGTTAATTAAAATTTAGGGCAAACTTAAAACAAGTTAGGATGAATACATAAAAACTATTAAGGAGGTGTAAAGAGAAATGCGAAACGAAATTTCAATTAAAAATTTGTTGACCTTCTCTCTCGTTACAAAGTTGTAGATGTTGGACGATTACGAAAGCAATTCAAATTTTGGACAAAAAAAAGTCAGGATTTTTTAATCAATATGCTAAAGACCAGCGCACGAAATAAAATAAATAAGGCATGTCGCCAAATTATTTCACGAAGGACAACTATTGGATTCTTAAAAACCGCGAAGAATTCAACCTCGAATAAAAAAGCAACAATTCAAATATAGTCGAACAATATACCATCTATCCATAAAGGATAGAGAAAAGTCAAATTCTGAGAAAAAAAAAAAAATTCTTGAAAGAACTCTATAATTCTTGATGCACAAACTTCTTCGAAAAAAGACCAATGAACCGGATGTCACACATATAATGCTTCATCCTCGAACGAGCAACAAAATTTACTGAATCGAGTAAATATCCTGAATAATCAAAACTGAAGACATACAGGAATCGAAAGTTCAAAAAATGCAAAATTGTAATCTAAGTTTATTTGATAAAAATATGTAGCCAACGCCAAACATTTATTTATTTTTTTAAAATAAATATTTTACGAATTTGAACGATTCAGTCTTCATAGAATTTTGCAATGAAGAGGTGTCATTCCAATTACTAAGAAATCAATTAAATAAATTGATAACTGTAATAAGTGTTATAAAGACTTAATAAGTCGGACTTGTATTTCTTTCTCTTCTCAATGAACATTAACATACGATTAACGGGTTTGCAGGGCTGTTCAAAAAAAATTTATTTGAAGGGGGAAAATCTAAATCTCTAGATTTTCTAAGATTGATTAATTCTAATTGAATCAAATTTACACTTGGAATTGAATAAATCGCTCCAATCTACAAATGGAAAAAACATTTACAAAACATCTGAAGTATCCTACAACCATATTATGAAATTCTAAAACACTGTCTTTATAGTTTATTAGTCGTCAGCCATTCTTCGCCATGCAGTGAAAAAATGATGACTAATTGTAAATTACAATTGAAGAGAAGGAGAAACCATGTTTATCACATTAGCACCAATCGGAAAAATTTACGGGAAATCTTATCTGTAAGAACGTATTTGGTTAAAAAAAAAAAAATTTCTGACGGTCATCCATTCAACTAACAGTGGAAAAAAATGCTGCTTCAAAGTGTTTTTGGTCCATTTCAGCTGCCCTTCTAAAATTTTTAGAAATTTGAAAAAAAAAAGTATCTAGATGTGATGCTGGTGCACCCTCGTACCAATTTTCAACTTTCTAGTTCAATGGGAAGTATGAAAAATAAATGCAAACCTAAATCCGGACTTTTTGAATTTTATATAGTAGATGGGAGTTCAGCTTTAAAAATTGAAGCAGAAAAAAAATCCTTGGTGGCAAAATGTGATCATTTTCGGATTCTATATAAATGATGATTGACTACACAGTCAAATATCGAAGTGCTTTAACAAAAGAACTGCCGATGACAAAACAAAATACACCCACGTAGCCGAAGCACTTTCATCACGTCTTTAGACAATACAACCGTAATAAACAGGTGTGTTTTTTCAAAACCTTTCCAAAAGCTTCCTGCTAATACACCTCAGAGTGTCATAACTGAACCAAATTAAAATTTTCACGTCACGAATACGTTTCTAAATACAATAGAAACACTTCTGCAAGTTCACAGCAATAATTAAACAATATATACCAACTCAAAAACAAGCAGTAAGTTATTTTTCGCATTCCATACACACGTACATCGTGGGGGGAGGGCTAAAAATAGAGCAGATTTAATTTTTAATAATTCATTGCTGCCTGAATTATTTAGAGTAACAGTTTATTGTTCTTCATCCATTACAGAAGTCGTTATTTCCTCATTAGAAAAACTGAGAAAAATTAGAACTTTTAAAAAGACTGTAAATTTCTACACGACATAATCAATTTTAAAGATTCGGCCTTGAAAAAATTGAAAAATTTCGAACACATTTAAATTACTTGGGCAACTACAAATAACTTGATACGACGACTGAATGCTTAAAGCCCAACTAATTACCTATGCAACATTGGTAATTAGCGCTGTTGATTACGGATGATAACAAAGTCGGAAATAAAACCAAAAAAAAAAAACTAAGCCGGTAGTTACGAAACACGGAGGAACATATTACTAATGCGTTCAAGTCGCTAACAATATCTGGGAAAACTTAGAACAGCAAGAAATGTTTATTTCTTTATTCAAGGATTGTTTTTCTCATTACGCTGTTTGCGCCTTAATTACAAAACTTGAGATAAATTAGATACTAATAATGTAGTAGTGCAAATTTTTAAAAATCTCACATCCAAATCGTTCAACACAAATTATGAAGAATAGAAAGAATTCAAAATTTTCCGGAAATTATTTTGTGAAAAATGAACTTTAAATTATCTAAAATTATAGTTTCACATAAATCACAAGACCGTCAATTAAAGAACTTTATGGGAGATGAAAAAAACGAATTATATCACTACAAAATAACTGTTAAACACAAAAGCTTATGGAATATGGTGCAATTATAGGATATGAGAAAACAAGAATCAGAAATTCCTACACTAGTGAATAAGTTTAAATTCATTTGTCACTAACCTCACAAATATTTGTTCTTGATTATTTACTCTCCAAGATACGACCGTAGCACCTGAAATTTAATATTAAAGACAATTAATAGAGCTTGAAAATTAGTGAACAACAGTTACTGTGCAGAAAAATTTTCTCAAAGACTTACCATGCAAATTTACTGTACACGTGGTATTATTCCCTCGGTCTAACCCAATAACTGTAGACCCGGAAGCCATAATTCTCACTTAAACACCAATAATGTAACACTTTTTCTCAACAAAACTGAATTTTCTCAAGTTCTAATCACATGCAACTTTCGCGGTACATTGAATTGATTAAGCACGAACTACAAGAATAATTCAATATTTTGTCTGGATAAACCCACAGATTTTTTAAACGAGATAGTCCTCCGAAGTCGATTACAAGGTTACCACCTGTTACGGATCCATGGATTATACCATTTTACCATTTTACCATTTACCACAGACTTTCACCGATTTAATAGAATAGAATTATTGAAATTTGAAGACTGGAGACAAAGAAATCAAGGAAATTATTTTTCAACAAAAAATTCATTCAAAAATATTCAAATTCTCTTAAGTGTGATCGTGTTACTTTTTTTTCTTTCTTCTTCGAAAATTGAAATATGCCATAAAAACTGTTTTTTGAGTTTTTTGATTCTTTTATGTGGCTAAACTGGTAAGGTTAAGTATTAACGTTGCAAGCGGTGCAGGGGTCGAGGGACGAAGAAATATCTTCAACTCTCGGAGTCTAAAGTGAATAATAAAAATTAAAAAAGTAAATAATTGTGTTCGTTAAAAATCATGTATTATCTACGAAGCGTTAGTGCATGAAAGTTAACCAACTGTTCGTTTATTCATGCATTCAAATTTCAAATTAAAGAACAAAACCGACGCGAATTAAACGAAACTATTTAATTTTATGCACTGTGTTTTTGCGGAGCGTTTATCCATTATCAGTTTCACAATATTCTTCAACTTTTTAACGTATATTATAACTATTTCGTATACGTGTCGGTAAACCAATAAACGTAAAAGTTTCATTTCATGAGAAACTAATTGATCTATTTTCATCTGTTTCTACTTATTGCTCTACCTATCAATTACTATCACTACACTAACGTAAGTTCTGTAGTTTGCTGGTGCAGCCACCAACATATCTTTATTTCACAAAGTATGGAACATCTTACTTTTTATATAGTTCAACACAAACACGATAATTCCTAATCATTAACGGTTTCTGTTTTTACTATCCCGTTCTCATTTTGTATTTTTACGTGGTAATAAGCTGAACAATTCCTTTCAACTTTTTTTCTTTATTTCCTTCAGATGGAATACACTACAGAAACCGTGGAAATCGAAGAAATATGTGAGGATGGTATTCCTGTTAAAAAATTCAAACAAATTGTGAAAGGTTATGATCAAAGATACATTACAGATTGGAAGAACGATCCGAATTACAAAAATTGGGTTGAGAAAGTGAAAAAAGACGATGAAACGACGACGACGGCTACAGTAAC
Organism: Ericerus pela; assembly: GCA_011428145.1. Taxonomy (NCBI): domain Eukaryota; kingdom Metazoa; phylum Arthropoda; class Insecta; order Hemiptera; family Coccidae; genus Ericerus; species Ericerus pela. The sequence continues at coordinate 283,881 of WOFM01000516.1, forward strand.
CACGTACCAGTTCGAAACGGGTGAGACAGCAGAATGCATTGAACTCAGCGAGAATGAACCAAAAAATCACATTGAAGTGAAAACAATTAAAAAAACGAATGCTACGAATACTGGGGTACCTGCCAGAAACAATCGTTCCGGTAAACGTCAAATTAGAGTTATGGATCCAAATTTGCCATCTTTTGTTTGCACCGAGCACAACGAGAATATTTCGTTGGATTGTCGATATTGTCGCATAGCCTCTGGTTTCAAAAAGAAAAACACTCAGCGGCATGTTCAAAACGATGAAATTTCTTCAACTGGCAAAGTGACCGTTGCTATACCGAAACGAGATCCCAGCATAGTGCCTATGAAAACCGTGGTAATATTACATTTCTTATTTGAAATTGGTTTGTATCTCTTATTTTAATTTTGGTTTGTTGAATTTTGCATAGGTTGATGAGACTGTGGAAGTGAATCGTGAGACTTTCAGTACCAACTCCTCCAGAGTAAATTCCATCACAGTTGCAGCTCAAAAAATTCTTCAACCTGGGGTAAAAAAAATGATTTTTTTCCTTAGTATTAACTTACAGGTTTGTTCTGTTTAGTTAAACGTGTGAAACTACAAACAGCTTTCGCTGAATGGCTGTACTATTTAAAACAGTGATTCCAAACTGAGGGGCGTGGAACACTAAAAAAAAATTACAATATATTGTTGTATTGTAAAGGAATGTGGTCACCTAGTTAAGGGGACCAACAGAAGTTTTAAAAAGTTTGAGAACCACTGATTTTTAAGAGAAAGCTGACGGGGTTCTTGGAACGTGTTTTTTGTTCACCCATGCATTCAGCTTTACGAGAGTTGTATTATTGTGAATCGTGGGCTTTTTTGACCCGACTCCATGAATGAATTTTATTCTTCACTGTCGTACTGTACACTTCATCAAATTTACATATTTTTCTCTAATAATGATTTTAGCCTTCGTAATTCGTATTTCTCTCGTTAATGCTTTTCAGAATTAACATCACGTTTTTATCCTTGAAAATAACGAATGAAAATAATTCGTTTTTCCCATTAAATTTTGAGAGTTGAAAAAAATTATTTTGTAAACAAAACGACCTAATAGGTTAATCTTCTACACCAAAATAATGAAAGTCATATTAAAATAAAATTGGTAAAAATTCAGTTATGTCAAAGTCTTGATAATATCAAAAATATATTCCACAGAGTACTGTTAATTAATTGTAATGAACGTAACAAGGTTATCAAATCTGTTGCTTAGATACGTTGACCCAACCCAGGCTGTCTTCTCGAGACAAGTGATCTCACTTCGAGTATATCGTCCAAAGTAGGTGTATTCTTTATAGCTAAAAAGTGCTGTTCTGAAAACTTTTAGTGGGGTTATTTTTGTCCCATTTGACTACATGCGCTAATGAAAAGCACATGTGACGAACATTAGCAGAATAGCCCCGTAAAAAATTTTTTAGAACAGCACTTTTTACCATAAAGAATAAAGCTAGAGTTTTTCAATGTAGCACTCAACGTCATTGTTTCTTTTATGAATCAATCATTCTTTCACTAAGTCAGATGTGACAGGAATGGGAAAATTAATCGAAAATGTTCTTCCGTTCTGAAGAGCATTACTTCCTGTTCATTCATAATTTTAACAAAGAGGCCCATGGAACAATGGTTAGTTCTGAAAATCTATCCACCGACGAAGTACGGAATGAAAATTCACGTAGTAAGCTACAATTTTTGGCTAAGGAGAACAAGCCTGCTGCTTTTCGAAAACCGCATGTATCTAGTTTTTTATCTTTTTTTTACTCTCCTCATTTACATATTTATATGTCGGTTCTTATTTTGCTCGGTAACAGAAATACGTGCAAAAATTTCGTTCCGAATGGTTAAAGCTACCAGAATTTAAAGATTGGTTAGTCGAATGCAAAGTGTCAGGAGACGGTGACATGAGTCAGGCTCAGTGTAAATTCTGCGGAACTTTATTAGTTAATAATTCAAATAATTTAGTACGACATGCTATTTCAAAAAAACATATGAAAAATATGGAACTTGAAAATTCGGATTTTAACTCGGCGCTCGAAGGACAGGTATCAGATGATATTAACTTTATATTACGGATAAAATTTGAACCCTATCGGTATGGGAGTTCGTGTTCGTAAACTCGTGTGAAATGAACCAGTTCGGTTATTCATGAATTGCCTTGTTTTGTCCATCAAATCAGAAAGCATTGAGCCCGATGTTGGTAATTTATTTTCACATACATGGAGGGGGAGAGCGCTTTGTTTAAAATAGTAAAAAAGCATCAAAATTGGTTTTTTGCGAATATAAGATAAATTTTGAAACCAAGAAAACAGTGAAATGAACAGCTAGAGAAGCAACATGTAAATCGCCTAACGTTTCGCAATATTCAGTAATAACCCTTTTCTTGTATAATTGCTTCAGGTTTGTATTTTTCTGGCAAGACAAAATAGCCTAATAAAAAAAAAGTTTTAAGAATAAATCCCACGTACCAACTAAATTACGTTACAGAAAAAACAAACACCAGCGTAGCATTGATAGAAAATAGAGTTTATCGTTTCCTGCTCATATATTTCTGCCCTATCCTTTTCGTAGTTTTCTAAAAATTGTAAGCACAAAATTTTCTCTAGCTATTTCTTCTTTTTCAGTTTTCTTGGAAACTGATAAACTAATAGGCATCAAACTTGCAACAGACTTACACCTACATAAGTGCTATGTATCGTAAAAATTTCAGCCTATTCACTTCTGTAGTTTATTCAGAAACCACTTTTCCAAGAAATTTTTGTTTTTCAATTTTCTCCAAAAGTACCCCAACTAGTAGGCACCAAACTTCTGTCAAACTTACTCTATATGAGGACTATCTCTCGTAAAAATTTCAGCCTTATCTGTTTTGTAGTTTTCTCAAAAGCGTGAACAAAAAATTTAGGCGATACATTTGTGTATTAACATAGTAATCATTATAGTAAATGTACAAGCCGTTCATTCATTCCTTAAAATAATTTCCCGATATTATTTTGCCAATTATTTCTCCATATCTGATGCACATGCGTCGCTACCCACACAGACATTTAAAAAAAAAAGGTTCGTTGCTTCCTTCTACAGTGTTATTTATAGGTATGCCAGAATAATTCTAGAGTTGGCACAAGCAAAAGTGGCGCTTGAGGGCTTGTATATAATATGTGTACATACATATAATATGTAAAGAAAAGAATTGGGTAAGAGTAAGAAAATGAAATGAGTAATTTTATTTTGTCATACAACGGATAATTTTCATCGTCCTACCTCTAACCTTTTTGTGAACTCAATTTTAATGTCCCATTTGGAAGAAAACCTTATGAAAATAACTCCTTTCTAATTTCTCCATCAAGATCTATGGACTGGAATTACTGAAATCGTCGTTCTTTTCTTTTATCATGTAGAATTATATGTCAGTTCTGTCTAATTTTATTACAAAAACTATTGGGATCTGAAAGTAGTCGCCCTCTGGTGGCTAATTCGCCAAACGTGTTGATTTCGGTATTATGTACTGTCTTTAACATTGAGAACATACCTATATAATCAAAGCTTTTGAAAACAATTGCACAAAAACCGTAAGTGGTAAAAAGCTGAAATTTTTAGCAGACATCTAAGTAGGTTATCTGAAGATCCCCTGACATTTTGGCTGCAATCGTACCTTTATTTCTTGAGATATTGCTGAAATAATATTCAAATTCTGTGATTTTAATGATACGAATTAAATCAAATTGATTTGAACAGAATTTTGGCGATCTCTCGAGAAATAAACATACGATTTCAGCCAAAATTTCAGGAAATCTTCAGATAACTTATGCAGATGACTCCTAAAAATTTCAGCTTTCTACTGCTTACAGTTTTTGTGTGATTGCTTTCGACAACTTTGATGTTTATTTTTTCAATGTTAAAAAACTGCTCCTTATCGTGAAATTCAGTGGGTGGTTTACATCCCAATTTGAATTACCGCCGACTTCAATATTTCCAGTCCTTAGATCTTACTGGGGAAATTTAAAAAAAGATAGTTTTCTCTTCTATGTTAATTATCATTATAAGCCTTTTATTATACTCATTACTACGATTTTAAAATATACCAAATCGGCAGGCACTGCAGCTAACCTTCCACTATGAAATAATGTTTGTTTCCCACGAAGCTGAAGCTAAAAAAAAATCAAAAGCTTATCTTTTTATTTTTTTGTAACCGAGATGAGCAGTTTCTCCTATGTTGCCACATGCGTTTGTTTGTGGACCTTATGAAAATTGTATAAGTTAAATGTTAGTTTTCTGGGTTTTTTTTTTTCCTAGATAGAACTTATTAAGCTACATGACAGAATGGAAAAATAAAAAAACGAAATGAAATAGTAAAAAAAATAAGAAAAAATTGTACAAAAGTCAACTATGCTTGAGGGATTTGAACCCACCTTCTACATATTATAAGGCAAGCATTTAGCTGTAGCGCTACGTCTGTAGTTCAAAAATTGTGAGTACTTTTAATATTCATTTATGTTTGGCTGTGATTATAGTCAAAGAAAAGAGATGTGAAAACTGGGTTTTATTCATCTCGGTTACAAAAAGGAATTATGCTTTTTAAGGTAAACTTATTTTGTTTGTGTTTTTTTGTGATAAAAAATGTTTTAAATGTTTTTTCGATTCATTAATATTGGTTTTAATAATAGTTTTTTTTTTTCTCAAACAGTCTTGAATATAACTCAAAAAATATTTCATCGATTTTAAGTGAGGAAAATAATTTGGGACCACCATAGGATCGCACTCTATCATTTAAATAGGAGTTCATTAAAATCTGTGTTCAGAATAAGACGTTACTCTGGAACAAACTTGAAGAAACAAAAACATACCGATTGAACTATTAATAACCTCTTTTTTTTAACTCGATTAAAAATGATACTGAAATGTAATTTTTACAACTGAAATACATATGTGCGGGTAGAATCATCAATAGGTAATGAAAATCCTTTACACCCATATCCTATACTCTCATCCGAGAGGGAAGCCCGAAGCGTGACTGGTCTACTGTTATTGGTTCATTCATATTCGCCTTCCTACTTTTAACTTTTTATGTATTTTTAAAAACAGCCGCACAAAACAGAATTTAATAACTGTGTGTTGCAGTTGATTATATTTGTTTGTTTTTTTTAAACTTGGCTTGTTCCCTTGAAGTGAAAGCACTTAAGTAATGTTTTCCTTATTCTTGTGTATTGAAACCACCGATGAAAAATCACTTTTAAGTAGTTTTTTTTTTACTTTTATGGTCCAGAGGCTGTGTTCGACATGAAAAAAAAGTGCTCTACTGACAATGAAAGTGCAGTTTAGGGCGGGGGTTTGGTTCTTTTAATTTTTAGTTCTCGATTTTGATATTAGTTCAAAGTGCGCTTTTAGTTCTGTGGTGAAGCCAATCCTTAAATTATCCTTCTCATTTATTTTCATTGAATTCAAAATAGAATCACAGTTATCGAATGTAGTTGTAATAGAACCCTTCATTGTAGAGATCTGAAATTTTTATGATATATTGTAGTATAATAGCCGGAGATTCTATGAAAAGTTTTTTGAAATTGTACATTTTATTTCTGAAGATATTTCAGAAATACTGAAATTTCCCAACTAGATCGAATCCTTATTATTTTAATTACACAACCCGTTACTCAAACAAAATTTCAGAGATAACAACCAAACATACAATTTCAACAAAATTTTCTTAGAATTTTCAACTAACTAAGCTCATTTCTATATCTCATTCCCAAGATATCACTGAAATTCTATCCTGGTTACAGATTGTGTACTATGTAGTGGAATCTCAAATCAATGATATAAATATTATTTTAACGATATATTCAAGTTTGAAGTTTCTAAAACTAATTGAATTTTCATCATCACAAAACTAATTACTAAAATTTTGTAAATCATTAAAGCATCTATTGATTTATCATCGTATTTCGTAGAATAACACTAACTTTTTCTCAGAACCTACAAAGCAAGCAGGACCAGGATAATCGGCACTTTTAAGAAAAAAAAAGGTTTTTTTTCGCTTTTAATTTTTTTTAATTGAGTGCGTCAAACTGCTACGACAAAGTTTTAGTGCTACCCTTCTCCATGTTAAACAGAAAAGTTTTGGAAAAAGTTAGTGCCACACTTTTTACCATGTTTGATCATGGTTAATGTTAAAACAAAACCGTTTCTTTTTATTTTTTTCATGATCATCAACTAGCTGATTCTTTTATTTCTTCCAAAATCGTAACAAAATTAATAATTTTCTTAATTGTGGAGCTGGAAATGGTATATTGTGTGACAAGTGCGTAAACTATTCGTCAACAAATGTAAATTAAACCCAAACAAATTATTGAAAACTCAATGAACTTTAAAAGAAAAAAAGCATATAAATAAAAATTCGTTAAGAAGAGAAAAATAACCTTTTAAAATTTCTCCAGCAATATCTACTGCAAATATTAAATAGGTAAACGTTAATAAAGTTTTGTAAATAGAAATTGTCATACAAGCCTACATGATACCTACAGAAAAGGAGCACAAGACTTCAGTACTTCCAGTTAATAAATCTTAGAGAAATTTCAAAAGGTTATTTTTTCTTTTCAGCTCTTTTTTTTTCTTCAAGATTCATTCGATTTTATGATAATGACTGTTTATTCAAATATTTTTCGTTTAATTCATATATCTAATAAATTATCTAAAAATTCGCTACTGCTGAAAAAATTTTATTCGATCTAGGTCTCTGGGATATGGCTTTCTTTTTTAAAGTTTATTATAATTAATTACGTTCCATGAGTCTTTCCTTTTTCTCAATAAATATACTATATCGATACCTAAGGTTTCAGACGTATGAGTTTAAATTTATGAATAGTATTTTTTCTTCTTTTGGATCACTTCTGCCTTCAATATTGAGGCTCAAAACTGAAGTACTTCCTGAAATTGGACTTAATTCATTGTATTAATATATTCATGTTTAGTTGTTGTTGTTATTATTGTTTAAATGGATTTTTTTTGACACGCTAGTCAGTTAGTGGGCCAAAAAAAAGAAAAAAAAAATTGACTCATATCACCCTCTATTTACATTGTTTTTATGATATTCCTTTTTGAGATGATGCCGAATTCGAATTTATGTTTGTTTTTTCGCAAAAACTTCTGGAAATTTAAAATTTTTGTAATTTTGGATTAAGTTTTTGATTGGCCAGCAGACTGCACTTCTAGAATAAACAAACTAAAGATAATGATTTTTGAGAAGTACCACTAATTTGCACTAAGACGACAATTGTAAATTTTCATATTTTCTGCTTGACGTCTTCCGAGTTTCTCTTATGAAATGCTATCGACCTAACGGTAGGTAGTAGCCATAAGAAATTTCCAAATTTTTTTAAACGCTTGATTATTTCGAGAAGTAAACTCTACTACTTTTTGGGAATTGGAAGCTCTGACTAGTTACACTCTAGGTGCGAATACAAGAACGATAATACCTACTTAAGTATCAACAATGACTTGAGAATTACTTATCATCACAAAATTATATCTATATATGTTTATGTATAGATATAATTGATAATCGAAAAAATATGAAAATTACCTAAGTATCGTTCTTGCATTCGACCCTCAGAGTTTGACATGTAATTCAGAATTTTGTTGGTCTTCATCGATCAATAAAATAAAAAATTTTGTATTCGGTACCTTATCACGTGAGAGTACGGACACGAGTCCCCACATGATTTTTTTTCATGAATAATATATATTTATTCGTGCAATGATACATGCGGTTGTTTAGTTATGTAGTACTAAATCGCTGTTGTTTTTTTTTTTTTTTTTAATTTAATATTTTACATTATAAATAGCGTTGTACGAAAAATTGATATCTTTCAGATACCTAACCATAATATTCAAAAAACCAGTGGTGCAGGAAGTAAAGAAGAAATTTTTGGCCATTACGTTGCGAGTGAACTCAAACGTATTAAAAATAAGAAAACCTACGAAGAGGTAAAATGGAAAATATTGCAAACCTTACAGTCTGCTGCAGAGAAAGAAGCCGAAGATCAAGATAAATCCGCTTCCGAATAAAATTAGTTTGAAACTTTTCAAAATAGTATAAGACTATATTGTTTCTTTTGTGGGTTTCGATATCGACGAATTTTCTTTGAAGTTCGTCCTATTTTGTACAGAGTAATAAATTAATATTTTCGTGCTATGTTGGTATACCTATATGAATCTTGTAAAAAACCTTGTTTATATATTCAATTTTATATATAATAACATTAATTGATTTTAATGAAAGACGTATGCCTCTTGCGTTTAAATTTTGTTGCTTCCTAAAAGTTATATCGTGAAGCAAATCGAGAAAAAATTAATGAAAATTGAAGTTTGAAAAAATGATAACACAATATAAATGAAACACATATCGATATCATATCGATATATCGATCAACACCAATTCCTTCATACTCTTATGGTAAAACATTACATATCGATATTAATTTAATTGATATTCCCTCATTTCGACTAGTGGGGAAATTGTGATTGGCTGTAGGAATTTGTATTCTTTCTGTGATTGGCTGTAGCACCCTTTTTTAATGAAAATTTAACCAAAATAATTTTTTCCGAATTTACTCTGAATTCAGCGTAGTGAAAGTAGAAATGTGTACCACATTAAAAAATTATCTTATTCACTCGTCACCGAACGTTCACGCTGAATTTTTCGTGCTGACGCATCCGGAAACTGTATCTTTAGAACTTGGAATCAAATGCGAGGACATTTAACTTGTAACGAACTTTCTGTTGACGTGAGAAACTTATCCAAGTTCAAAAATAAACTTGAAGAAAAGTTGCAATTTTTTTTCGGTATTTCCAGTAGGTTCAAAATATTTGATAAAAATTCATATTAATGAAAAAAAATAATTTAAATACGGTTGTTAATTGGCGGAGTGGATATTAAAGCCAGCAGCGTTGGTGTTACAATAGGCTGTAAGTTCCTGAGAGTTAGAATAGTTCCATTCCCGATTGGAGCTTTTTTTTTTTGAATTATTAGAATTAAAAATGTGATTATTTTACTGTATCAGTTCACATTATAAAAATCCGTGAGGTTTTACTTGTAATTTTCTTAAATAAAAAGGTAGCTCAATGTTTGATCCGCTCAATGAAAGAATACTGGTGAATGAAGTAAGTTGAAAAATTGAAAATTTTAATTTCTAGCCGTAAAGAAAACTGATCAAGAAGATGAAAATTGTTATTAAGAATTGGCAGGTCACAGCTGCTCTTTTATAAATGTTGAAAAAAAATCAAATTCAAACGCTGTAATATTACATATAAATGTTTCAGAAAATCCGTTCTTTCAATGACAGTTTAGTACTGGTGGTCTCTATAGGCCTATTGAGAGGGGAGTGGAAGAAGGATTCCCCCGGACTCGGAATTTTTAGGGGCACGGCAATCTAAAAAAAAGGAGAAAGATAGGTAAATTTTTGTGGAAAATTTGCTGAAAACTAAAAAAAATTTTTGCTAATGGAACATTATGAAACCCTTTTCCAAGATAAATTCTTCATATTATACCTTACAAAGATACCATTTTCAATATTTGTTGGGGTCACAAAGTTTTTTTTCCCCAACCCCAGATTTCCTCTCCATGGCCCTGAGTCTCTATCCATTGGTTAGAGAGTGATTTCAGTCGGAAAGACTGAAAATACCAATTTTTCTAACAAATTTTCATTGTTTTTTCTATATGCCTGAACTGTTATGAAAATAGCGGTTGTTTAGTTCAAATAACCTGACAACTTGTAGCATTAGAAATGAAAAATACCAAGTATCATTGAAAGAATCCATTTTTCTAAACATTTATCAGTTATAGTATTATGCAGTGTTGGGTATGATTCCTAAAAATGTCACTTCTAGCTGGGAATTCCCACAAATTTTTAAGAAATGGGAATCTTATTAGGAATCCTCAGTGAAAATAAATTATGATGTCCAGTTGTGGTGGAGGGCTAGTGCTTATCAATTGCTATCACTTCTAAAAGGGTCATCCTTCGATCATATACTAGATAGACTGGCCCTGTACAATGCTTCCCATTGAAGCAGTGATAAATATAGAGTGTGACGTCACATTGTGGAAGAAGTTATTTTACCCAGGTTATACTGTTGTTATTTATAGGTTTTTGAAGTTGATTTTAGCCAGGTTGGAGTTTTTTTTTGTTAAAAAATTGTACATAATCATTTCTTTTTTTTTATTAAAAAATTCATTTTAGAAGAAAAAATAAACTTTTTTTGATTTTTTTTTCTTCAAAAAACTTTATGGGATTTAACATGCATTTGCCACATTGTGACATAATTTATGTATGCTTAAATTTCCATTGCTATATCCAGTCTATCTAGTATATGGTCGAAGGGGTCGTCATGGAAATTGTTTACATCTTTTTACGTGCTATTTCCCATCAAACAAAGTATCCATATCTTCCTTCTGGAATTATTTTTTATATAACTGTTGTCAACTTTATAACTTACTAGTAACAATAATAAAATGGAATCATGTTTTAGTTATCAAAAATTTCACTGCTCAAATTAGATGTCCTTTCAAAAATGTCTGTTTTATACTTCAAAACAGTTATCAAACCTACTTGATCATCCTCTCAAAACTTTTAATTTATGCCACCAGAGCAAAATTTGTTTGTATTGGACTTTCCAATACAACACCCTCATACTACATATTTTTTTAGTGAGAATAAGAAAGGCAAGTGTCGTTTCTTTTACATCGTCTTTTCATACAATGGTGTCTATAACCCCTTATCTTTGTAACATATGTTCATTCTGTGTTTATGTGAGTGTGTATGCTGTAACATTTTCTCATTTGTTGATTCTCCTGACATCAGTGATGTGGTCTGTGATGTCAGTGAGATGATGATATTGTGATACATTACCAGCATCGAATTGTGTTCACGATAATTTTGATTATCACTATTCATTTCCATGCAGTAAAACTTGGGTAAATTAGGAAACAAAAAATCTTTCCACCTCTGCATGTGAGCAATGATTCAATAGTACTTCGGCACTGATGCATTGTGAAAGAGAACATTTGGGTACCGATACAATGCATGTGGGCAATGGGGCCTAGATACTTGTGCTAATTAGGCAATTTAGTTGGGAAGAGGTTGAAGATCGAACATGAAAAGAAACGCTTTTTAGAACTACTGCATGTGTATTTGTTTAAGGTACAAAAACATGGACAGTGAACTGAATGCTCATCGGAGTCAAATTATTTTTAAGAAGAAATCAGCGCTGCCAATGGGGAAGCACAAAAATATATTATATATTAGGTTTACAGGTTATGCGTATGTGTGAACAAATAAAGTACTGTTATAAAGTAGCGTGGGATTGTTTCCCAACACCCCCTATAATTCCACATAGCCGAATGAAATTATACAAATAATGAAATAATGAATGCAGAGACAATTAAACATATAAAGCATGAGTTACTACAAAAGCATTGTGATTAGCAATGGTTACATAAAAATGATCGTCACATAAAATGGTTCACAAAGGCATATGAAATAATAAAAATAAAAACATTTAACATATATGATGGTGACTAGAAATGTGTTAATTATATTAAAGTGCGTACATAGATGTCAATAAACATTTATTTCGTCAAATATACATGAACTTTTGTAAGTACATCAGCAAGTTAATCTGAAGAGCATATATCATTGAACTGAATGATTTTTTTGTTGAAAAGCCCCTAACAAGGCATAACATTTGATCACGAGAGACCTGGATCACCTCTGGCCACCCCTAGATGCAATGTAAGACGAAAAAATATTGTCTTCAAACACCTCAAATGCTCTCCACCAATCTCCAGACCACAATGATATTGTCTAGTACATCATGAAGTACAATTAACTTGGCTACAGATGACAAATCTGCAACTGTCTTTTGCTGATGAATGGCCGCATTGAGAAAGTCATCGCAAACAAAAACTATGAACCCAGAAATGTGGCACCCTTTCTCCAGATTATTTAAATTTATGGGTGTGTTATCAACATCATGCGTCGACAAATGCTTTAATATTAGATTGATCCGAATGAAAAATCAAGGAATAGTCCCTAGTGGACTTTAAATATCTGATTATTCTTCAGATGTAATTTTTAATTTTGGGTGTAGAAATAGATGGAAAATGAAAGAAGAGGTTGTAAATGCAATGTCTGGCCTTGTCAACCTTGCAACATACAATAAATTCCCTATCATAGCTCTATACTCTGTATCGTCAGTGCCATTAGTAGGTTTATTTATCTACACAGACTATCAAAAAGGCTATAGAGCTACTGCTGTCTTACCGAGTGTACAAGCAATGATTGATCTTTGACTGGATGAAGCTAGCTTGAACTACCATTGAGTTCAGAAGATCATAACAACTTTTGGACAAGGTTTTGAGTCTGTAAATAAACTTTATTAATTTAAGGCATTCATTATTGTCTAATTGACAGCCTTTGGGTGAAGTTTAAAAAATTGGATATATTATTTGTGAATTTAGGAAGGCTATTTTTATATCAAATTGTAAGAGGTTTAAACCATACTTGTTGGCAACTAATAAAATTCAACGGATCAACCAGTATTGAACAATGGGAGCATATGCTTGCAAAAGAGAATAATTTGTTAAATCCATAAATCCCCCAGAACCAATCTTGCCTTGGATATGTGAATACCTGAATTATTAGGCTTGGTGGGTAAAACACTATTTTGTATCAACATATCTCACATTTTTTTCTTTCAGGACAATCTTCCAGACACCCATTTCATCTGAGGATTTCAACTCATCCTCAATAGCCTAAAGCTAAAAAGGATTTGTTTGCACTTCTTCAAAAGTTTGAAAGATATAGTCCTCAATGTAAAGGTTACTCCTTGTATTAATAAGATTCAACAAAACCAGAGTTTCTTCGGTGTTGTTTTCATATTCTGTCACCTGATCATTTATACTATTATTATTGTTTAATTCTGTTATATTTTTGTTCTCATCAAACCTGACATTATAGGTGATGTATGATTTTTTCAGTAATGGGTTCCTAATGTAATAACCATTTGTGATATACCCTACAAAAATTCCTTTTTCTGAGTACTGTGTAAGTTTCGGGGGTTGACACATTTTCTCTTATTCTTTGTGTTGTTGTCCGACTTCAAGGGGTATGTGTCAATGAGCCAAAGCTCCAAAAACTCTTAAATTCAAAATGTCTGATTTGTGGCTATAAAGCAATTCGAATGGTGTAGAATTATTTGTATTTGCCCATTTAGGACTCCTATTTATTGTGCAAACAGTTGCAACAACAGCTAAGGACCAAAAAGTAAAGTCTAGGTTTGCGTCAAAGAGCATAGCTCTGACACGAGACATGATTGTTTGGTTCTGCCTTTCGGAGATTGGAACCACTGGATCCAAAACAACACCATTTTCCTCGCAGACTTCATGTGTGCATCAAGATATTCACGAGCATTATCAAAATGCAAAGTTGCAATAGGACAACTAGAAAATTTTGATTTTAATTTTAGATATAATTTTTTAAATTCTTCAAATACCATTGATTTTTTTTCTATTGGCATGACAAAGGTATATTTTGTTACATGATCTACGAAGGTCAAAATGTATTTTTCACCATAGATTCCTGGTGAGAATGGATCCATTGTGTCTGAAGAGACCAACTTTGGTTTCCTATTTGGATGTGTGTGAGTTCCATTGTGACCAAGATGTTTAGAATTAGCCTTTACACAAGTTGTTGATACAAAATCCCACCTCATCATCATCACATCATTCTATATATATATGTCACACGTACACTCTCATCAGGAAGTGCTTCCCCTACCATTCTCGATCCGCTATCACTGTTGCTTCGCCATTTTGTACTTATTCATATTTTATTTCCAAATGTAAATTTAGTCTGCTAATAAATTCTATCGTGAATATTTCTCTCTTACTCTTTTTCGTTCCTCGTCATCACCGCCTCACATCATGGTAGCTATCGCTGCGGTTGAACTGTAAGAGAAGAATAATATTAAAGTAGGAAATAGCAGACTGATTTTTTTTGAAATTGATTCATTGTTGTGTTGAAATTTATACTTTTTGAAGTGAAAATATATTGAAAGTATCGTTTAAATCAAGAATGTTAAAACTCGAATTTTTTAATTAAATTTTTTTTTCGAAGTCGAAAAAATAAACGTAACCAAAAATCAGTTCCTGATCCAATAACGGCCGACCCTGGAAGTCAACGAACTATAATCCAGAAAGGACCGCCAACGATACAGAGAACCAACCGAAGAAATCTTCTGCTCCCGTCTTCAAGAAATCTTCCAGAGATCTTAACTACGAAGACCACAAATTTTTGGGCCAACCTTCTACAAAATTCAGCGAAGACAACAACGGTGACATTGGGATACAGCAAACATAAGTTCACACAACAACGGATCAATGAGAAAAAATTAAATATTGTAAGGTAATATAGATGTAGTTAAATTATTTTTTACATATTTTCTGAATTGAAAATTTGAGGTAGAGATATAAATTTGTTTTTCTTCCCCATTTAATAATATATGTTAAATTTAGTAAACGTATTGGAAAACAAAATAGGTGAATATAGTATTGAGAAAGAGGAATTGCAAGAATTGTTGAAAAAGTTTGAAGGGGAAAAAGTTGTAGATTTGAAAATAGAGAGAGGAAATTAGTACATTTAAATATATTAAAATAACTGATTCAACGCCAAATTACTTTTCCAATAGAATATATAGTTCGTTAGAATCAGAAAAGAAATTCGTAAATAGATTCTTGAAATAATAATAACAAAAAATTTAAAAGAATTTAAAAAACTGGATAAAAAAGAAAAAGTGCCAGAAAATAAAAATATTGAATCTGAAAAATACCAAATAATAAAAAAGATCGACAGAGAAAAAGAAGAAAGTAAAAAATTTATATCCATCACGAATATTGAAGATAGCCTATTAGGATATAAAAAAATTGAAGAAAGCATGTCGAGTGTTAATGAAATTAAACCGATTCAAGCTCCATTGGGAAAGGTATTTAATGGAAAATATCTAGATTGGAGACGTAGGGGTGCTGGTTATTATGATATTTTCGGAGAACATGAATTTTTAGAATCTTATATATCCCATATTGATGATTTGAATTTTAGGCCCAACAAAGAAATGATAAATTATTGTAAAATGCAAGACAATGCCAAAGCATTCGTCTTAGAAAGAGTTTCAAATGAAATTACAAAACAAATAAGAGATTGTAATACAGCCATAATGATGTTAAAAAAATTAGATAATATATACGGTACGAAAACATCAGTTACAGCAAATATGGCGAAATCAAAATGGATGGAATTCAGATTTCAACCTGGGGGAAATCTGAGAGGATTTCTAAAAAAATGGGACGAACTTGTTACAGATGTAAGAGATAGTGGAAAAGAAGTGAAAGAAGAGGAAGAATTAGAGAATTTACAACTTGCACTATGTTACGAACAAGCATTAGCAAAAATGCAGTTTGAAAATATGCCTCCTAACGAAAAAAAATATCGACAATTTTAAACGAATTCTAAGGGAAGATGCTGATCAAAAATTTAGAGATCAGACATTAAAGAAACAAAATAATAATAATCATAATAATAACTCTAATAATTATCGTAATAATGGAAATGGCAATAATAATAATAACTATAGAGGTCGTAATAATAATTATCGTGGAAGGAACAATTATAGAGGAAATAATTTTAATAACTGCAGAGGCAACAATCGAAATCAAAGTACAAATAGTAATGCAAATGGAAATGAATCGAATCATCAAAATGGTAATGGTAATAGTTCGAATAATAATGGAAATGGAAACTATAAGGGAAATAATTATAGAAATAATGGAAATTACCGTGGAAATAATTATAGGGGTAATAATAGAAACTATAACAATAGCAACCCTAAATGTTATAAATGTGGTCAAAATGGACACATAGCTCAAAATTGTGACAATAATAGTAATACCCAACAAAATACTAATAATAATAATTCGAACACAAATCAAGGTAATTATCCACCAAAAACAGGCCAAAATAATAATAATGTCCAAAACAAAAAAGAAAGTTCCGAACAGCAGGTAAAAATGTCATGTATGGTCAGAAAACATTTAGATAATTCAAATGAATGGTTGTTAAATAAATTAATTAAAAATAATGAAATAAATGAAAGTTATACGCAACTCGAAAATAGGGCAATTTTGGATGGAGCTGCGGAGGTGCCTTGATAATATTAAAAAATTTGTCACTCCTGTAAAATTACAATGTGCGGGGAAAAACGCTTTCTTATATGCCACTCACACGGGTCAAATGACAATAAAAATTGAAAATTCCAATAAAGTACAGTCATTAATTCAACTGAATGACGTACATTACGTACCTGATCTAAATACAGACATAATTAGTGCAATTAAAATCACAAATACGGGTACAGTAAATATCGATCAACAAAAAAATTGTGCTAATATATATTTTATAGAAAATGGAGAAACTCTAATAACCGCCCCAAAAGAAAATGGAATATTTTATATCCACTACAATATTCAAAATAAAAATATCCCAATAAAAACAAAAAATGATGAATACATCAATAAAGAATCAGGAAACGCCACACAAATATGTCCTGTAACCCAAGAAAATGAGGATGAATGGGAGGATTTTTCAATTGAATTAGAAATACAGGAAGAAGACGAAAATCCACAAAATAATAATAATGAAGATTCATTTGAGGGGGGTGAAAATAATAATATTGTCAATGAAGAAAATATACCAAATGATGAAAAATCAAATATAAATGATAATACTGATGGTATGAATGATACTTCAAATAATAGTAATATAATTAATAAAAAAAATGATTATTCATAGAAGGCTGGGTCACCTTAATGCACGCTATATTCAGAAATTAAAAAATTTATCTGTTGGTATTCCGGAAAACATGAATTTTAGAAACGATGATTTTAAAAACTGCCAAATCTGTTGCATTGAAAATAATACAAGACTAGGGCATAATGGTATGAGAACTAAACCCTCCAGAAAATTGGAAATAACATCTTCCGACATCATGGGTCCATTCACACCATCGATCGCAAACCAAAAATACATCCTAACCTTCATTGATCATTATTCAAAATACACATTTGTCATGCCCATAACAGCAAAAAATCAAGTAGCAATAGAATTTAAAAATATGATAATGTCTATGAAAAATAAATTCCCAAATTTCCCTATTGGAACCATTAGATGTGACAACGCGAAAGAGTATACAGATGCCAAAATAGTAAGTTATTGTCAGGAAAATGGAATAACAATGGATTACGTAGTTCCTTATTCTCCGGAGTTAAATGGTGTAGCCGAAAGGCAAAACCAGACACTCATGAGAAGAGTAAGAGCTATGCTCATTGATGCCAACCTGGACATTAAATACTGGTCATATGCAATTGTCACATCAGCATATTTATTGAATCGCTCACCAACAAAAGCAAACGTTGACTTTAAAACTCCGTATGAATTATTTTATGGCACAAAACCGAATTTAAAAAATTTAAAAGTATTTGGTTCCCTAACATATCGTCACATCCCTTTCGAAGTACGTTAACAAAATGCAACTAAAGCAAAAGCAAAATCTAAAAACAAAATTGATCCAAAGTTGGCACCGAGAGCAGAGAAAAGAATAATGATGGGATACACGAATACCGGATATTGCCTTAGAGACCCTTTTGAAACAAAATCGTATATTGCATGTGACGTACGGGTAGATGAGTCTCAAAATATCAAATCTTTAGAAACATCCAACAGAAAATTAATAATAAGACCAGCAAACTATGAACAGGATTTAGGCATTATAAACCCAATAATAATGAATATTAATGTAAAATACAATAAAACATACATAGAGGATTGCGTACCAAAAAACTTTAATGAAATTAACACTAATCCTTTTAGGAAAGAATGGGTAAATGCAATAAATGACGAATATAACTCATTGAATGACATGAATGTTTGGGAAATTGTAGATTACGATAGGCAAAAATTAATTGATACCAGGTGGATATTTACGATTAAATATGATGAATACGGAAATCCTAAACCTAAGGCCAGATTAGTAGCAAGAGGATTCAAGGATAGAACAGAGTATAACATTACAGAAACTCATGGGCCTGTTGCATCAATTAGTACAATTAGATGGTTGCTCTCTGTGGTTAATAAATTAAAACTGATTCTTGTGCAATATGATGTCAAAACGGCATATTTAAACTCCCCAATAATAAAACCTATTTATGTAAAAAGACCCAAGGGGATAAATATTAATTCCAACCAAGTCCTTGAATTAAAAAAATCAATATACGGACTTAAAACATCAAGTAAATCTTGGTACGATCTACTCGACTATAAAGTAAAAGAAATGGGTTTCATAAGAACAAAAGCTGATAGATGTCTATATCAAAAGACGAACGACCATGAAAAAACATATTTTCTAAGCTATGTAGATGATATTCTAATAGCTTCAAATTCGCAAATTGCAATTTCAAAAATCAATGAACAACTGGAAAAATCTTTTACAATCACAATAATTAATAATCCAAAATTCTTTGTGGGGTTAGAAATTGAAAGAAATATAGAAAATAAAACAATAGTTCTGTCTCAACATAAACATATAGAAAAAATGATTAAGAAATTTGGCATTTCTGAAACAAAGAAAACAAACACTCCAATGGAAACTGCGTTAAAGATCGAAAAAATTGAAAATGGAAGGGACGATACAGAGTATAAATCAATGATTGGTGGATTATTATACTTGGCCAGGCTAACCAGACCTGATATATTATTTCCTGTAAATTTTTTCTCACATTACCAAAACAAATCAAATGATACTCTGAAAAATTACGTAAGAAGAATATTTAGATATGTCAGTTCTACAAAAAATTATAATATAACGTATAAATCTGAGGGAGACGGAATACAAGCATATATTGACGCTTCATATGCCCCTCAAGTAGATGAAAATAATATTGAATTAAATAATTTACAGAAAGGAAAATCAATTACTGGTTTTATGATTTTTGCAAACGGGGATTTGATAGAATGGAATTGTTCAAAGCAAACAATCCATGCTTCATCCAGTACTGCTGCGGAAATCATAGCGGTTTTTGACACTCTCGACATAATTAAGGTTATTCAATATATGAATTTTGAAACTTTTGGGGAGAAAATAATAGTAGATGTCATGGAGGATAATATATCAACTCAGAAAATATGCTCTGGGGGCAGTCAGAAAAAATCGCGGGCACTTATGATAAAGTGTTACTCGATATTAGAGGCTATGGAAGAAAAAATAATTCATTTTAGATCTGTTAACTCTGAAAATCAACTTGCAGATTTACTCACAAAATCGTTAGACAGAACAAAATTCGAAAATTTAATTGTCAAAATTCTAGAAAACACGAATCTATACACATAATACAAAATAAATTTAGTATTAAAGAAAATACCCGTCCAAAAAAAGTCAAGTCGTACCAAGTCAAAATCCCAAAGTCGAAACTTGAAACATATTGTACAGGAAACAGTACTCTTACGTTGTCAATAAATTAAATAATGAAAAATTCACTCGAAAATACTTGTCGGAAATAAATAGCTGATTTTACGGTAAATTCAACAATAAAAATAAAATTAAAATCGAACAGGCAAAAACCCTACAAACGTTAATAATAGAAATAGCATACAACTCTCGACAAGCGTGTGAACTATATACGACAAAATTCCCACACGAAAATATGAAAGGAAAACCTTAACAATAAACGAGAGATAAAAACTCATTACACGACCTCAATATAGATAAACCTAATAGTTTGCCTTATCCAAAAATAAACATGTCAAACGCCACCTCAGATACAAAAGAAATACGTAGAAGATAAAGCTAAAGGACATCATATATTATCGCTTCATAGTATTGCATGCCAAGTACAGATAATAATTGTAAAACGTAACGTTTCCGATAAACGATCGTATACCTTCAAAATCTTTTGTTAATTTTATTTCCTTGTGATTATTTGTTTTCATTACGTACTCGTAAATGTTCGAGAAAATATACGAACACACTTCTAAATGAATCATGTATTAGTCATCTATGTATACGAAAATTTTTTTTTTGCATGTTACCAATTTTTATTTTTATTATTTTTTGCATATACCATATTGTGAGAATTATAGCAAATTAAATTATACTCGTGACTATTATTCTCACGTATCATTTGTGGTGGCAACACTGTCGATATATTTTTGTGATCTGTGATTTTTAGTGTTTTGTACCTGACTGTGATATTATGTAATCATACGCCTCTAGTCGCCTTTTAATATTCGTGTTGTTAACAACTCCACTACTCTTAATGTGGAAATAAAAGTTCGTAATTAGTGAATCTTGTGTCTTTATTTATGTGTTCGTAATGTGTGTGTCTAGTCTCTGTTCGATGTCGTTTAGTTAGTCGTTATGTTCGTCGTCTGATCCGTTGATTTCTTCCTCATCTTCTCACAGGTTATGGGCCCAGATACCTGGATGTCAACGTGGTCGCCATTGTCATAGTTCGTCAATGTTGTGCTGTCGGATCTGCTCGCCACACCCAAGTAGTATCATGCCTGCTAATTGTTTTTCGATTGTTTGATATGTTCTCTGTTCGATGTTCCTGTGATCTCGTTCGTGTTGAATTGTTGGTCAACGTGTCTGAAAGTTGCTGAAAATCACTGTGTTTGCGGTGTAACTGATCGTCCGTACCTGTCAACGAGATGGAAGCACGAAAGAAGAACATGATTGAGCCGTTCAATGGGCAGAATGGCCGTACATGGAAGTTCAGGATGGAGCTGTTGTTGGCAAAGGAGTCATTAACTAACATTATAATCGATTCTTTGCCGACTGTTCGTAACAGGGGAGATGCTTGGTCCAAGGAGAACACGAAGGCGATGTTCCTGATAGCAAACAACGTGACTGACGAGTACCTAGAGATGATCCAAACTTACACGACTGCGAAGGAGATGATTCATGTCCTAACGAACCTCATCGACAACGGCAATGACCAGATGTTGATGGATTTACGAGGTGATTTGTACGCAAAACGGTATGTGTCTGGTATTGATTTGCATAAATATTTGTTGGATTTTCGTTCTCGATGTAGACGTTTGACAGAATTAGGAGATTTAACGACCACGAAACAATTTATTTTGGTATTGCTGAGGTCATTACCTGCGGAATTTCGTCCAATTAAGGTTGTGATTGAAGATGCAGAAGTCGTCACCTGGGATGGAGTTTTCATGAAATTGAATAACTTCCAGCGTGAGCTATCTTCTGATAGCAAATCGACAGTTCGAGGTAACACTCTGAACACTACATCACAAAAACCTTCATCAGTGGTTGTCACTGGTGAGGAGAACATTTATTTTGGTAATTACAACAATGTCGGACGAAATTCTAGTAATAATAGTAATGGAAATCGTTTTAATCGTGGTCGATCTCGGAATAATAATAACAGTCGTGGTTACAGTCGAGGTGGAAATAATAATTTTAATAATAATAATCAAAATTCGAGCTCAAATAATAATAATAGTAATAATTTTAATGGACGTGGTCGTAATAATAGTACTGACAGTGGACATTCTAATGTGAAATGTCACTATTGTAACAAAATAGGGCACATAGCCCGAAATTGTTATGTCAAAAATCGTAATAATAATAATAATTCTAATAATAGTAATAATAACAGTGAAAATCAAGTTAATGACCAAAGTTCCAATAACAATAATAGTAATAGGAGCTCGGCACAGATGTGCAATGAAAATTTTAATGCTAATGACGTTTGCTCTGAAGTGGGTTATAGCTTCACATTGAATAATGACGATAATAATAAAATTAATGACTCTTGTAATGCAAAAGAAAATGTAAATTTGATGCCTGGAACCACATTTATAGTTGACAGTGGATGCACAATTCACATAATTAATGATATAAATTTGTTCAGTGATTATATAGATTTGATCAGACCGCATAGTATCTGTGTTGCGAAGAAGGGTGTCTCTCTGTCTGTCACGTCGGTGGGTACTGTAAAATTAAAACTTTTGAATGGGATTGTAATCGAACTGAAAAATGTAAGGTATGCTCGGGAGCTGCCGCAGAATCTGCTTTCGGTTAAACGCATGAGCAAGTCGGGATTTGACACTTTGTTCCGAGAAGAGTCTGTTGATATCATCCAACGCTGCAGTGGAAAAATAGTTACCACTGGTGTTAGCGTAGACTCAGATTTGTACACAATTGACTTTGTTAAAATGTCAGGTCAATCGTGTAATCTGATGTTGGGAGATGAATCGAGCCCACTGTTCGTGTGGCATAAATGACTTGCCCATCTGAATGTGAACGATGTTAGATTGTTGTCAAGTAGGGGTTTAATACCAAATGTTGACTCCAATCGCAGATTGCTGTGTGAGCCCTGTGTTATGGGGAAACAGAGTCAAAAACCATTTCCAAGGCATGAACGAAAAACAAGTAAGCCGTTGGAATTGGTTCATACTGATCTCTGTGGACCTATTAACCCTCCTGCATATAAAGGAGCTAAGTATTTCATGACTTTTATCGACGATTATTCCAATTTTTGTTGTGTTTACCTGCTGGCAAACAAGACAGAAGCCTTTGCGAAATTTAAAGAATATCAGGAGATGGTCTCGAATAAGTTTGGCTATAATGTAAAGAGACTCCGTTGTGATCGCGGCACAGAGTACTTGAATACCACTTTTCAGTCATGTGGTTGAACCTACTGTTGGTGGTTGTCCTCAGCAGAATGGAAAAGCTGAGAGAATGAACAGGACACTGTGCGAGAGGGCAAGGACACTGTTGTTTGAGAGTGGTCTTGGGAAGATATTTTGGTCGGAAGCCATATTGTGCTCCGCCTATATCGTAAACAGATGCCCCACAAATAAAGATTTTATTCCATTTGAGAGATGGTTTGGTGAAAAATATAACTATAATAAATTAAAAACGTTTGGATGTGATGCGTATATGTTATCGTTCAAACATGACTCTGACAAATTTAAGAGTAAAAGTGAAAAGTTAATAATGGTAGGTTATTCACCATGCGGTTATAGGTTGTTGGACTTAAGCACTAAGGAGATACGTCTGTCACGTGATGTTGAGTTCTTTGAAGGTGCAATAAGTAACTCTAAATACAATAAATATACAAAAAATGATGAATTGTTTAAAGAAGTCACTGAATCCAACTTGGAAAATATTGAAGTTGATGGTGATTTAAATTTAGATTGTCTTTCACAGGAGGCGACTGCACGTGATCAAGCAGCAGGAAATATATACCTGGCTGAGGATGGCATTCCTTTGACGTTTGAGGAGGCGAGTGCAGCACCTGATAGTCTGATGTGGAAAGAGGCTATTTCATCTGAAATAAGTGCCCTGAACTCCAATCAGACTTGGAAGGTGACCAAACGTCCAAAGGACGCCCCTACCATCACGTGTCGTTGGATCTTTAATAAAAAATATGATAATGAAAATAATGTTTTATATAAGGCTAGGTTAGTTGCCAGAGGCTGCCAGCAGAAGAAAGGCTTCAATTTTAATGAAGTATATGCGCCAGTGGCGAAACTTTCGACTGTGAGGACCCTCTTGGCTGTCAGTAATAAATTAAAATTTTATATAGAACAAATAGATATCTGTAGTGCGTTCTTGAACGGTATTCTTTCTGAGGATGTGTACCTCGAGATACCTGAAGGTATTGAAACGCAGGTTGATAAATATAATAATGTACTAAAATTAAATAGGTCGATATATGGTCTTAAACAGTCGCCAAAAGTGTGGAATAAGCTATTTAATGAGTTCCTGTTGTCACTTGGCTTTGTACAAAGCATGGCTGATGACTGTTTGTATGTGTTCAAAAATAAACATGATGGAACGATAGTTTATCTACTCACTTACGTTGATGACGTTCTCATTAGTTCCAATAATAAAGAACAAATTATATTTTTCAAAAATAAAATTAATAAGAGATTCAAATGTAAGGATCTTGGAAAAGTTAATAAATATCTAGGTTTAAACATTAATTACAGTCGTGAAGAGGGCATACTGGAGATTGAGCAGAAGAATCTCATCGAGTCTGTTGCTAGGCGGTTCGGTGTTGATAAATGTGCACCTACCTACACACCTATTAACCCCAAACTCCAATTGGATAGGGACCTCAATGCGTGTGATAGTGTGCTGAACAATAACTATCAACAGCTCGTGGGATGTTTGATGTACCTAATGCTAGGATCACGGCCTGATATTTGCTTTGCAATATCGTACTTCAGCCAGTTCTCCAGTTATGCCACAGATGAACATTTCAAATATTTATTGAGAGTTCTAAAATATTTAGTGACTACTAAAGACAAAAAACTTATATATTCATATGAACATAATAATAATGGCAATATAGTCGAAACATATTCGGATGCCGATTGGGGTAACTGTGTTAACACAAGACGGTCTATCTCGGGTTACTGTGTCTTTGTTTATGGGTCGCTGGTGTCCTGGTATAGTAAGAAACAACCAACAGTAGCTCTGTCTAGCACTGAAAGTTAGTTGATCGCCATATGCGATGCTACCACTGAATCAATTTGGTTGAAATATTTATTGGGTGACTTTTGCATTCAAATTGATGACAGAGCTGTAATTTACAAAGACAATCAGAGTTGTCTGGCTATCTTGCACTCTGGAAAATGGAACACACGCAGATCAAAACATGTGGATGTAAAGTACCATTTTGTGTGCAATCACGTAAATTTAGACTTTAAGTATTCATACGCGTCAACTTCGCGACAGTTGGCTGATGTTTTTACGAAGGGCTGCCCGAGGCCTAAATTTGATGTATTTTGTAAAATGTTAAAGTTGTTGTAACTTATTGTATATGTTTACCATTCATGTAGTATTTATTGTTGATACGAAATCCCACCTCATCTCATTCTTCATCATCATCATCATATCATTCTATATATATATGTCATATGTACAGTCTAGTCACAAAGTGTTTCCCCTACTACTTTTCGATCGCATATCGTTGTTGCTTCGCCATTTACTTTTTCGTTTGTCAAATATATTTTAGTTGCGAAATAAACCTCTTCAAAGTCTAAAGTCTCAAGTTCTTTCGATCCTCGTTCTGCTTACCTCACATCATGGTAGCCATCGCTACGGTAGAACTTTGAGGAAAGACTTAGAAAATTTTAAATTAATGGAATAATTATTTTTTTTGAAATTCAATTTACTGCTGTGCGTAAAATTTTTTATGTTTTTTATTGAGTAATACACGAAAAGTTATCGTGTTTTTCGAGAAAGTATCTCGAATTTTAATTTATTTTGAAAAAATCAAAATTCAAATTTGAAGAATAGCTGAAGTTCCGGACTCAAATAACGGCCAATACTGGAAGTCAATGAACGCTAAATCCAGAGGGACCGCCAACGAGATCAAGAGAACAGCCAACGGAAACCTGCTCCCGTCATCGAGGACTCACCGGAGATCCAACATCGAAGACCCAACCTTTTCGGACAACCCACAACCAAATTAAAGCAGGAAGTACCAAGGTCAACAGCGGAGAAAACATAAAATCGTTATAAGCACAGCAGAAATTATAAGGTGAAACCATTGTAAAGGTAATATTTGATTGAAATCATTTATTTTTTTCGTACTTTGTAATTGTATTTGAAGTGAGGCCACAGAATTAAAAAATAAAGAAAAAAGCATATGTCCCAAATAATAAATTTGTCTGAATGCAAAATTGGTGAATACAATATTAAAAAAGAAGATTTAGAGGAATTAGTAAAAAATTCGAGGGAGAGAGAGTAATTGATTTAAAAACCGAAATCTATAATTTACCCCACGTTAAATATTTCACAGGTGAAATTATATTAGAATCCTTTGTAATAGATATATCCGGGAGAATAGAAGAAATTAGTAGCCTTAAATATATTGTAATTTCAGAATCTTCAGTAAATTATTTTTCGAACAGAATTTATAGTTCTGCTAAATCAAAAGAGAAATTTATGAACAGATTCTTTAATTAAATAAATTTAGAAAAACTGGATAAAAAGGAAAATTGTGAAAAGGAAAATTTAATAGAAAAATTAGAAAGAGAAACGAACGAAAATAAAAAATACACAGCTGTTTGTAATAAAGAGAAAAATTTGTTAGGTTTTGAAAAAATAAAAGAAAAAATGGCATCCCCGAACGAAATTAAACCCATCCAAGCCCCACTCGGGAAAGTTTTTAATGGCAAATACTATTTAGATTGGCGAAGAATGATCATATCTGCCATCCGAGGTGCGGGATATTATGACATCTTTGGGGAAAACGAATTTTTACAATCATATATAGAAAACATAGATGATCTAAACTTTCGGCCAAATAAAGATATGCTAAATTACTGCAAAATGCAGGATAACGCCAAAGCATTTGTCTTAGAAAGAGTATCCAACGACATAACGAAACAAATACGAGATTGTAACACCGCAATTTTAATGCTTAAAAAATTAGATAATATTTACGGGACCAAGACTTCAGTTACGGCTAATATGGCTAAGGCAAAATGGTTAGAATTTAGATTTCAACCAGGCGGAAACATGAAAGGCTTCTTAAAAAAATGGGATGAACTCGTAACCGATGTAAGAGACAGTGGTAAAGAGGTTACCGAGAATGAAGAATTAGAGAATTTGCAATTAGCATTGTGTTATGAACAACAAATTGCCAAAATACAATATGAAAGTCTACCCCCTAACGAAAAGAACTTAGATAGTTTCAAGAGAATATTAAGGGAGGACTCAGACCAAAAGTATAGGGATCAAATCTTAAAAAGAATAATAATGGTAATAACCATAATAATAATACGAACAGAAACAATAATAATAATGGTAATAATAATAGATATAGTTATAGAGGAAGATTTAATAGCAACTATCGAGGAAGAAATAATTATAGAAACCCAAATAATTATAATAATTTTAGAAATGGAAATAGAAACGGTTTCAATAATAATGGTCAAAATGGTAATAGTAATGGGAATTCATCAGAACAAAGCCATAACAATAATACGAATAATAATGGTAATAGTAATAATGGTGGTAACTATAGAGGAAATAATTATAGGGGAAACCCTAATTATAGAGGAAATAATTACAGAGGGAATAACAGAAATAATAACCAAAATAATCCCAAATGTTATAAGTGTGAACAATTCGGACACATAGCCCAAAATTGTATGAATAACAATAATCAAGGAAATAATAGTAATGGTAACACTAATAATAATAGTCAAGGAAATTACCCACCGAAGGCAAACTTAAATCCATCTAATAATAATAAAAAAGATAGTTCTGAGCAGCAAGTGAAAATGTCTTGCATGGTAAAAAAATTTAATAATAATAATGAGTGGTTGTTAAACTAATTAATTAATAATACTAAAAATAATAATGATGGTGATTACGAAACATTAAATAATAGGGCAATTCTTGATGGAGCCGCAGAGGTTCACTTAACTTCCGATCTCAGCAAATTATCAAATATAAAAAAATTCGTAACACCAATAAAATTACAATGCGCAGGAAGAAATACATTTTTATATGCCACACATACAGGAAAAATGGTGATCAAAGTCGAAAATTCCAACAGAGTTCAATCATTAATAGAATTAAAAGACGTCCATTATGTACCAGATCTAAATTTAGACATCATTTCAGCAATTAAAATAACAAATACCGGGATAATAAACATCGACCAACAAAAAGAAATTGCCAACATATATT
Source organism: Ericerus pela (assembly GCA_011428145.1). NCBI lineage: Eukaryota > Metazoa > Arthropoda > Insecta > Hemiptera > Coccidae > Ericerus > Ericerus pela. The sequence continues at coordinate 311,755 of WOFM01000516.1, forward strand.
TTATTGAAACTGCAGAAATCATAATAACTGCACGAAAAGAAGAGGGAATATTCTACATATACTATAATGTAGAAAATAAAAAAATAATTAATAATGATGAGACTGGAAAAAATATAATATGTGCCCCAGTTACCCAGGATACAAATGATGAATGGGATGACTTTACAGTAGAATTAGAAATAGTTGAAGAAAATAATACTGAATCATCTCAGGGGGGTGAAGATTACGAAATACTCACAGATCCTAAAAATAATAATGATAATAATAATAAATCCCAAATTAATAATAATAATACTAATAAAAAATTAATAATACATAGAAGACTAGGACATTTAAATGCTAGATATTTACAAAAATTAAAAAATTTAGCAATAGGGATACCCGAAAACATCAACTTTAGAGATGAAGATTTCGTAAACTGTCAAATATGTTGTATAGCCAATAATTCAAAATTAGGCCACACAGGGATAAGAACTAAACCCACTAGAAAACTCGAAATAACTTCGTCTGACATCATGGGCCCGTTTACACCTTCAATGGCCAATCAAAAATATATTCTAACATTCATAGACCACTTTTCGAAATATACATTTGTCATGCCCATAGCTAGTAAAAGCCAGGTGACAAATGAATTCAAAAATATTATAGTATCCATGAAAAACAAATTTCCAGAATACCCCATAGGAACTATTAGGTGTGACAATGCAAAAGAATATACGGATAATAAAATAACAAATTACTGCAATGAGGTTGGCATAACAATAGATTATGTGGTGCCATATTCTCCAGAATTAAATGGTGTTGCCGAAAGGCAAAATCAAACTTTAATGAGGAGAGTACGGGCCATGTTAATAGATGCCAACCTTGACATAAAATATTGGTCCTATGCTGTTGTTACTGCAGCCTATTTAATTAACAGATCCCCAACCAAAGCTAATGAAGAATTTAAAACACCGTACGAGTTATTTTATGGAAAGAAACCAAATTTAAAAAATTTAAAAGTTTTCGGCGCATTAGCTTATAGACACATACCCATAGAAGTCAGAAAACAAAATGCAACAAAAGCAAAATCTAAATCAAAAGAAAAAATAGACCCAAAATTGGCACACAGGGCTGAAAAAAACATAATGATAGGTTATACGAATACAGGGTATTGTCTTGGAGATCCATATAACACAAAGTCGTACATTTCATGTGATGTTAAGGTAGATGAAAGTCAAAATATAAAATCACTATTAACAAATAAAAAACCAATAATTATGAAATCAATGGATTATGAGTATGAGTTAGGAATAGTGAACCCAGTAATCTTAAACGTAAACGTAAAATACAGTAAAGCATATATAGAAGATAATGTCCCAAAAACTTTTATGGAAATAGAAACAAACCCCTTCAGGGAGGAATGGACAAAGGCAATAAATGACGAATTTAATTCCCTTGATGATTTGAAAGTGTGGGAAATAGTAGACTATGATCGCCAAAAATTAATAGATACCAGATGGATTTTTACGATAAAGTTTGATGAATTCGGAAATCCAAAACCTAAAGCTAGACTTGTAGCACGTGGCTTTAAAGACAGAACGGAATATGGCATTGCTGAAACCCATGGACCTGTAGCATCCATAGGTACCATAAGATTATTACTATCAATCGTCAATAAAGAAAACTAATAATGGTACAATACGACGTAAAAACAGCCTACCTAAATTCACCTATTATAAAACCAATTTTTGTTAAAAGACCTGAAGGCATAAATATTAATAGAAACCAAGTACTCGAATTAAAAAAGTCAATCTATGGTTTAAAACCTCAAGCAAATCGTGGTACGACTTATTGGACATGAAAGTAAAAGAAATGGGATTCGAAAAAACTAAAAGTGACAGATGCTTATATGTTATGAAAAATGAAAAGAAAAGACATATTTTTTGAGTTATGTAGACGACATCTTAGTAGCATCAAATTCACAATCTGCCATCACGAAAATAAATGAAGAACTCCAAAAAGATTTTACAATTACAATTACGAATAACCCAAAATTTTTTGTAGGTTTAGAAATAACCAGAGACATAGAAAATAATACAATAACAATTTCCCAGTACAAACACATAGATAAAATGATCAAAAAATTTGGAATTTCTGAACTCAAAAACACAAATACACCCATGGAGACGGGATTAAAAATTGATAAAATACAAAATGGCAGAGATGACACGGAATATAGATCCATGATAGGGGGACTTCTTTATTTAGCGAGACTGACAAGGCCGGACATATTGTTTCCAGTAAACTTTTTTTCCCACTTTCAGAATAATTCAAATGATACTTTAAAAAATTACGTAAAAAGAATATTCAGGTACGTCAACACAACCAAAAATTATAATCTAAAATTTACATCAAGGGGGGATGGAATTCAGGCATATATTGATGCATCTTATGCGCCCCAAGTTGACGATAATAATATAGAAATAAATAATTTAAATAAAGGAAAGTCAATAACTGGATTTATGCTATTCGCCTATGGAGACTTGGTGGAGTGGAATTGTTGTAAACAGACTATTCACGCCTCATCGAGTACCGCGGCTGAAATAATTGCAGTTTTTGATACCCTTGATACGATTAAAGTAATGCAACACATGAATTTTGAAATCTTTGGGGAGAAATTAGTGGTCGATATTATGGAAGACAATATTTCGACACAGAAAATATGTTCCGGGGGAAGTCAGAGAAAATCGCGAGCCCTAATGATCAAGTGTTATTCAATTTTGGAAGCTTATGAAGATAAAATAATATTTTTCAGAACAGTTACATCGGAGGATCAATTGGCAGATATCCTAACAAAATCATTAGACAGATCAAAATTCGAAAACATAATTGTAAAAATATTAAATGAAACGAATATATACACATAAATACGAAATTAAAGTCAAAATTAGTACAAGTCCATAAATTCATTTTCTCCCATTTCAATTACAAGTCGTAAAATGTTCAAAAATAAGTCGTAACACGAAAATATTTGCTGAGAAATTAACCTTCAATTATTGTCAGAAAGAATAGCCAATAGTGCAATTTACTAGAAAATACATGCTTAAAATAAATCGAAGGTTTCTCGAATATTATAACAAAGAAAAAATTTAGAAAATCGAGCAAGTAAAAACCCTACAAATCGTATAATAAAAACCCTATACACTTTCCAACAAGCGTGAGAAAAATACACGAAATATTCCCACACGCATGTATGAAAGGAAACTCTTCAACAATAAACACTATAAGAGATAAAAACCCATTACATGACCGCAAATTAAGATAAACCGAAAAACGTTGCCTTATCTAAAACATATTAAACGCCACTTCGAATACAATACAACGTACGAAAAGATAAAATACGATGCAACAAATATTATTCTGCAATCTTGTTCATGTTACTTTTAAGATAAAAATACGCAACGTACGCTCGAATTCATTGAACTCGTAAATAGGAAAAACCTTTCATCATATTTATTCTATCACCTTCTTTTATTTTTTTTGTCATTCATTCGTATATATGTTCGTGAATATTTTTTTTCATTTTTGAATTTTTTGTCGACTCGAATTATACGAGCGGAAATATAAATATTAGTCGATATACTATAATAATTATGCATGTTACCATTTTTTAATTTTTAATTTTTTAATTTTTTATTTTTTTATTTTTTTTACATACATATACCATATAATATTTATATACACGATAGTGTTCATTTATTGCATGCATGTTACCATATTCTATATATTTATTTATTTTATACTAATTTATTTTTATCAATTTTATTTTGAAGCACAGCGCAATAAATTTTTTTTAGCAACCCAAGTTACCGGAAATAATAAACAAACAATATTAATATTTTTCAAAAAATTTTTTTTAATTTTTTATTATGCATATTTTTTTTGTACTTGTATTTTTTTTGTATTTAATATTTTTTTTATTTTAAATAATAATTGTTTATTCGATTTCAGGAAACACGATGAAGAAATTATTCGGTAAAATTTCAGGGGGGTGTTGATACAAAATCCCACCTCATCTCATTCTTCATCATCATCATCATATCATTCTATATATATATGTGTGAGAAAAACGGTGGAATTCTCAACGGATCACCATACACGAACTACGACGATGAAGAACTTAGAACGACGAATTAAAGAAACGATGACTAGAAGCACACATTACGACATATAAAAGAGAAGACTAGACACTTTGAATGTTTCACGAATTTTTATTTGAACACCATGATGACATACATGTTATTACAACGACGAGTGATGAGCGACAAGAAGGCACAAAAACATATAATCACAGCTGAGTTACAAAACACAAATATCACAGATAAAACAACAACAACAGAAACAGTGTTGCCACAGCATGTGATGTGCGAGAATAAGTGGCTATCGAATATTATAATTTGCCATTATTCTCACACGCCTCCTCAAATTATATATATTCGATTTAAGATTTTTTTTTTTTTAAAAAAAAGGTAACAATAAAAATAACGTTATTAATCTAATACTGTCATTTCGATACATAATGACAAAAAGTCAACAAACGATTAAAAATAAACATGTGGTCACAAGACAACAACATTAACATACAAACAAAAATGGTATACATAAACAAAAAGTTACGTTAAATTTAACAGTCTACAAAATTCGGTAAATTTGGGCCTCGGGCAGCCCTTCGTGAACATATCAGCCAATTGTCGCGAGGTTGGCACGTATAAGTATCTAAATTCTACATCTACATGACTGCATACAAAACGGTATTTTACGTCTATATGTTTTGACCTACGGGTATTCCACTTGCCGGAGTGCAACAGAGACAGACAGCTCTGATTATCCTCATAGATTACAGCCCTATCAGCAAGTTGGATGCAAAAATCACCTAGTAGATATTTTAGCCATATAGACTCAGTGGTAGCATCGCATATTGCGATCAATTCACTCTCTGTACTAGATAAAGCCACTGTTGGCTGCTTCTTGCTTGACCAGGACACCAGTGACCCGTAGACAAAGGCACAGTATCCGGTAACTGACCGTCTTGTAGTAACGCAGTTGCCCCAATCGGCATCGGAATATGTTTCCAATATACTGCCGTTACTCTTATTATCATGTAGAAAAAATAATTTTTTGTCCTTGGTGGTTATCAGATATTTCAGAACTCGCAAAAGATACTTGTAATGTTCATTCGTGGCACAGCTGGAGAATTGGCTGAAGTACGATATTGCAAAGCAAATATCGGGCCGTGATCCTAACATTAAGTACATTAAACATCCCACGAGCTGTTGATACCGGTTATTTAAAACACTATCACACGCATTGAGGTCCCTGTCCAGTTGGAGTCCGGGGTCAATGGGTGTGAAGGTTGGTGAGCAATTTTCAACACCAAAACGTCTAGCAACAGACTCGATGAGAGCCCTCTGCTCAATCTCCAGTATGGCCTTTTCCCGATTGTAGCTAATATTCAGACCCAAATATTTTTTGACCTCTCCAAGATCCTTACATTTAAAACGTTTATTTATTTCATTTTTAAAGAAAGCAATTTTTGCCTTATTATTGGAGCTAATGAGGACGTCGTCAACGTATGTGAGCAAGTAGACGACCGTATTGTCAGTCCTACTTTTATAAATATACAAGCAGTCATCAGCCTTACTCTGCTCAAAACCGAGAGCAACCAGAAACTCGTTAAATAACGTATTCCAAACTTTAGGCGACTGCTTCAGACCATATATAGATTTATTCAACTTCAAGACATTATTTTTCCTATCTATCTTTGTTTCAATTCCCTCAGGTATTTCGAGGTACACGTCTTCAGACAGAATTCCATTTAAAAAGGCACTACAAATATCTACTTGTTCTATATAAAATTTCATTTTATTACTGATAGCCAAGAGAGTCCTCACAGTCGAAAGCTTTGCCACCGGCGCGTAAACTTCATTAAAGTTGAAGCCTTTCTTCTGTTGACATCCTCTGGCGACCAGTCTTGCCTTATAGAGTACCTCATTATTCATATCGTATTTTTTATTAAATACCCAACGACATGTGATGGTAGGAGCGTCCCTTGGACGTTTGGTCACCCACCAGGTCTGATTTGAATTCAGGGCACTGATCTCCGAAGAAATAGCCTCCCTCCACATCAGACCGTCCGGTGCACCATTCGCCTCCTCAAACGTCAAGGGGATGCCGTCCTCCGCTAGGTAAATATTTCCTGCAGTCCCATCACATTCAGCCGTTGCACCTGACAGACAATCCAAATTCACGTCACCATCTACTTCAATGTTCTCAAGATTCGATTCGGTGACCTCTACAAAAATACCATCATTATTATTATATCTACTAGAGTCCTTGGCACCTATTTTACTTTCAAAAAACTCGACATCACGTGACAAACGTACCTCCTTAGTAGTCACATTGAGAAGTCTGTAGCCGCAGGGAGAATAACCGACCATTACAAGTTTCTCGCTTTTATTTTTAAATTTATTTGAGTCATGTTTGAAGGACAGCATATAAGCGTCACATCCAAACGTCCGTAATTTATTATAGTCAAACTGTTCATTGAACCATCTTTCATAAGGGACAAAATCTTTATTTGTGGGGCAACGGTTCACAATATATACAGAGCACAATATGGCTTCTGTCCAATATATCTTTTCAAGACCGCTCTCGAACAACAATGTCCTCGCCCTTTCACACAGTGTCCTGTTCATCCTCTCAGCCTTTCCATTTTGCTGAGGGCAGCCACCAACAGTGGGTTCGACAACAATCCCTTTTTCATTACAATATGATTGAAAATTTATGTTTAAGTATTCTGTGCCTCGATCGCACCTGAGTCTTTTAATATTGTAGCCGAATTTATTTGCCACCATCTCATGATAAATTTTAAATTTCGAAAAGGCTTCTGTCTTACTCGTCAACAGGTACACACAGCAAAAATTTGAGTAGTCATCGATAAAGGTCATAAAATACTTCACTCCATTATATGACGGAGGATTTATCGGGCCACACAGATCGGTATGTATTAGTTCCAAAGGCCTACTTGTTTTTCGTTCGTGCCTCAGGAACGGTTTCCGTTTCTGTTTGCCCATGACACAGGGCTCGCACAGCAATCTGCGGTTAGTGTCAACATTTGGTATCAAACCCCTAGTTGACAATAACCTTACATCGTTTACATTCAAATGGGCAAGTCGACGGTGCCACACAGTCAGTGGGCTAGGTTCATCTTCAGACATCAGATTACACGAGTGATTTGGTATTTTCAAAAAATCAATCGTGTACAAATCCGAGTCAACGCTCACACCAGTGGTCACGATTTTACCACTGCAGCGTTGGATGACCTCAACAGACTCCTCTCGAAACAGAGTGTCAAAACCCGACTTGCTCATGCGCTTAACGGACAGCAGATTCTGTGGCAGCTCCCGAGCATACCTTACATTTTTTAGTTCTATTGCGATGCCATTCAACAATTTTAATTTTACGGTACCGACCGACGTGACAGCAAGCGAGACTCCTTTCTTCGCGACACAGATACTGTAGGGTTTTATCAAATCTAAATAGTCACTGAACAGGCTTATATCATTTATCAAGTGAATCGTGCATCCACTATCCACTACAAAAGTGGTACGCAGCATCGAATTTATATTATTTTTAGCATCAACGAAATCATTTATGTTATTATTATTATCATTCTGCAGTGTAAAGCTGTAACCATCTTCAGAGCGATTGTCATTTAATTAAAATTATCATTGCACATTTGTGCTGAGTTACGATTATTATTATTATTGTTGTTACTAGTACCATGGTCGTTAGTACGATTTCCATTATTATTATTAACGTTATTACAATTATCCGTACTATTATTATTTCTATTTTTTGCATAGCAATTACGTGCTATGTGACCGATTTTGTTACAGAAGTGGCATTTTATATTCGAATGCCCATTGTCATTGCCAAAATTCCGACCATGTCCATTTGAATTATTATTATTATTAGTATTGCTCTGTGCGTTTAAATTCCGGTTATTATTAAAATTATTATTATTACTTCCGCCACGATTATAACCACGATTGTTTCCCCGATGTTGAGACCTACCACGACCAAAACGATTATTACCATTATTATTATTGTTATTATTACCGAAATTTCGTCCACCATTCGTTGTGTTGCCAAAAAATATGTTCTCTTCACCAGTGGCCACCACCGATGAAGGTTTCTGAAGAGTTGAATGTTGAGAATTGCTTCTCAACGTCGATTTACTATCCAGGGACAGTTCACGTTGAAAATTATTCAACCTCATGAACACGCCATCCCAGGTTACGACTTCACCATCCTCTAACACGACTTTGATAGGACGAAACTCCGCTGGCAGCGAACGTAGCAATACCAGTACAAATTGTTTGGTGGTAGTCAGGTCCCCCAACTCGGTCAATCGTCTACAGCGGGCACGAAAATCAAGTAAATACTTTTGTAAGTCAGAACCAGAAACATACCGTTTTGTATACAGCTCAGCTCGTAAATCCATTAGCGTCCTGTCATTTCCGCTATCAATGAGGTTCGTCAGCGCGTTGAACATCTCCTTCGCGGTTGTGTAGGTCTGGATGATTTCGAGGTATTCGTCCGTCACGTTGTTGGCTATCAAAAACATCGCCTTAGCATTCTCCTTTGACCATACGTCTCCCCTATTTCGAACAGTTGGCAAAGAATCAAAGATTATGTTACCCAGAGATTCCTTTGCTAACAGCAGCTCCATTCTGAATTTCCATGTCCGACCATTCTGCCCATTGAACGGTTCGATAGTATTCTGCTTTCGAATGTCCATCTCGTGATCAGGCTACGACGATCAGTTGCACCGCGAATCAGCGACTTCAGCAACCTTTCAGATACGTCGACCAACGAATAAACACGAACGAGATCCCAGGAACATCGAAAAATAAATACGAACACTTTTAACGAAAAAGGTTACAAACAAGACATGGTACTACTTGGGAGTGATGAACAGGATTCGACAGCACAACTCTGCATACTCAGGACAATGGCGACCACGTTGACAATCAGGTATCTGGGCCCATAACCTGTGAGAAAAACGGTGGAATTCTCAACGGATCACCATACACGAACTACGACGATGAAGAACTTAGAACGACGAATTAAAGAAACGATGACTAGAAGCACACATTACGACATATAAAAGAGAAGACTAGACACTTTGAATGTTTCACGAATTTTTATTTGAACACCATGATGACATACATGTTATTACAACGACGAGTGATGAGCGACAAGAAGGCACAAAAACATATAATCACAGCTGAGTTACAAAACACAAATATCACAGATAAAACAACAACAACAGAAACAGTGTTGCCACAGCATGTGATGTGCGAGAATAAGTGGCTATCGAATATTATAATTTGCCATTATTCTCACAATATGTCATATGTACAGTCTAGTCACGAAGTGTTTCCCCTACTACTTTTCGATCGCATATCGCTGTTGCTTCGCCATTTACTTTTTCGTTTGTCAAATATATTTTAGTTGCGAAATAAACCTCTTCAAAGTCTAAAGTCTCAAGTTCTTTCGATCCTCGTTCTGCTTACCTCACATCATTTATTGTCGTAACTTTTTGTATTTTTGTTGACTTTTGTCATTTATGTTTTTAATGACCTTATTAATTTAATAATTCGTTTTTACCTTTATTACCGTAATCGTATAAGTTTAATTTGAGGAGGAGTGTGAGAATTATAGCAAATTAAATTATACTCGTGACTATTATTCTCACGTATCATTTATGGTGGCAACACTGTCGATATATTTTTGTGATCTGTGATTTTTAGTGTTTTGTACCTGACTGTGATATTATGTAATCATACGCCTCTAGTCGCCTTTTAATATTCGTGTTGTTAACAACTCCACTACTCTTAATGTGGAAATAAAAGTTCGTAATTAGTGAATCTTGTGTCTTTATTTATGTGTTCGTAATGTGTGTGTCTAGTCTCTGTTCGATGTCGTTTTTAGTTTAGGTTCGTTTCATATGTTTTTAGTCGTCTCGATCCGTTGATTTCTTCCTCATCTTCTCACGCATATATTATTTTATGTATCACTTATTAATATTCTATAATCATGCATGTTACCATATTTATATACTTACACTGTATTTATTTTAATTATTTATTTTATTTTATTTTTTGAAGCACAGTGGACAAAATTTTCTTCATATAGCAACCAAAGTTACCCTAATAATACGATGTGAATTTTATATTTTTATTTTTTTTAATCTTTTATATATATGTCAATCTTGTACTAAAATTTGTTCATTTTCAGAAAACTTGATGAAGAACTTAATTGGTAAAATTTCTGGGGGGTGTTGATATGAAATCCCACCTCATCTCATTCTTCATCATCATCATCACATCATTCTATATATATATGTCACACGTACACTCTCGTCAGGAAGTGCTTCCCCTACCATTCTCGATCCGCTATCGCTGTTGCTTCGCCATTTCGTACTTATTCATATTTTATTTCCAAATGTAAATTTAGTCTGCTAATAAATTCTATCGTGAATACTTCTCTCTTACTCTTTTTCGTTCCTCGTCATCACCGCCTCACATCACAAGTCTCACAAAGCCGGAACTTGTCATCTTAGAAATTAATTCCAGAAGGAATTTCTCTAGAAACCTTGACTAAGAGTTTTAAGTTCTTTCCAGATAGATGACCTAAGTGTATATGCCTTGTCATTTTTTTATTATTTATTGATTGTTCTGCTCTTTATAGAATCCTGTTTGTCACTATTTACTATATTATTTTCATTATTATTATTGTTTATGAGTTAAGATTCTATATCCTCATATATTCCATTTTCAATCTGTTCCTCCTCCTAATTTTGTTCTGTTATGTTGTTATTATTATTGTTTATATTTTCTGAGTTTTCAATATTCTCAAAATTTTATATTTCTAAAGGTTTTTTTTATTTTCATTTTTATTATAGGACATCTACATTTGTTTCTTCATTCACATTTTCATCCAACTCATCAACCTCCTCAGGTTCTTCACTCACTTCTTTTTCTATTTCAAAGTCGTTCCGAGGTCTTTTCGTGCTTGGTCAAATATATTTTCTGATTTCTGGCACCAAGAAGGTATCGAATAAATTCAAAAATAGGTAAAAGTACTTTCAGTGTAAGTCATTGTCACCTATTCATTTCCTCCATTGGAAGCTTTATATATAGATTTAGAACGGAAAGAAATAACAGCCCAAAATTATCTGCTTTTTTCTTGTGTCTTCGCTTGCCTATCCAAGGAAATTTTTTCGCTAAAGATTAAGAGAGCTCTTCAAAAGTTTTTTGAGGGAGAAAGATAGGGGAAAATCGAATGGGAAAAATCAGATTATAAGTATCTGAGGAGAAAAATTTTGGATAGATCCTCAGCTCTCAGACATATCCATTTCATTACGGGCGTTTTTTTTCCTCTGTAGAAAATTCTTTGTTTGTAAGATATCTTAATTTAATAGTAAAAAATAACAAGGAAATTTTTTTTTAGGATTTTTTTTCCCTTTTATCACATTATTTCATCATCATAATTTACTATCTACAGTATTCTTGGTTTTAATTTGCGCCCTAAAATTCGCTCTTTAATTTGACTTTTTGAAACTCAAATGTTCTTTTTACATAAAAGAATTTCGTTTGGTCGAAAGTAGTGATGTGTAAAAACAAGATTTTGAACTGTAAAGTCTTGGTCTCGGTCTTGCATCAATTCTTTCAGTATTGATCAAGTTCTTGCATCAGTAGGTACACGAGTGAGTTTTTGGACGTGTTGTTTTTTGTAGGTATTTGTCTTTACCTTTCGCACACGATTTTCACAATATTGTTGAAGGCTAAATTTAACTGAGCAATTTCACTTCAAAAATATGAAAGAAAACAAGTTAAAATTAGATAAATGTTGTAAAAGTTTTACAGTTTGTTAATATTTTTTTAATTTTCGCGTGGTCTTGACTGAAGTTTTGCTCTTGTTCTTGCAAAAACGGTCTGGTAGATAAGCTCTGGCATTGTTTGTCTGGAAAAAACTCATAGAGTTTTGTTACAAATTAACATAGAGGCAAGCTCGAAGCTTAGGGCCCTTCCAATAAATTCTTTGAGGTGATGGCCCTTCTAATAATTTGGTAGATTTAAATATATAAGATAGTAACTTCGACGTTGCCCCATAGGAAAAGTATTAGGTATATGATTTAAGTTTTCTTGATATAAAAAGTGACTAGGTAGCATGTATTCGATAGTTATAAATATAAATTTTTCTAATTGAAAATTCAACGAAAAATCGAATGATGCAAATTTATAGTTGATATAAACAAAAATTGGCGGAGATAGAATTGAATAATATTTAATCGAGACCTACACAACCACGATATTTAACTTCATGTGACCTTTTTTTTTGTGGGGACAGATTGAAACAAAAATCAACCATTTAAGATAATCCCATGAAATTATTACTGCCTTACAAGATGCCATTACCTTTTGTTGTAGAGATATATTAATGCGCAGCTGCTGAGTCAATGAAAAACCGAGTTTTACAAATGCTTGAGGAACTGTACACTGGTTAAAGGAAAGCAGATTGAGCACCTTTTGTAATTTATCCTAATTTTTATTTGGTTTTGTGATGTGAAGATAGGTACTGAGGCGTCCAAAATCAATTCCTGCCACAGTCGCCAATATTTTATGAGGCATATGAAATCGATCCCTGTCACGTGTCATAAAGTCAACCTTTAATGTATAGTGGTGTTTAAATGCTAATGACGTCACAATGTCCTAAAATTAGGGCATCATGCAGCCAAAACACTGAATCGGGGGGTCTTGAATTGTGTCTTCAAGACTTTTTATTTTTTGACTTTGACTATGTCCTATGGCTGAATTCTTCTTGACTTGAATTAGACTTCATCAGACATGGCAAAACGCAGCTTACTTTTGTCTTCATACCTCAGCAAATTAATATGATGAATCAGCAATAAGCTAAGTTGTGTGGAAAGAAGAGCCTAACAAAGTTTCGATCCATACAAGGTTTGAAACTTACAAAAACAAACAGCAGAATTATTTTGTCAAAGACTATAATTACAAAAGAACTATAGTGTCGACAAAGCGGAACAAAGCATAGTGTGTAGCGGAAAAAATAAAAAGTTAAAAAAAAAGCTATTGCAGACAACAAGTAGGGGAAACCATCAGAAAGCTGTTGTGTCTTCACCTAATTGTGTGTCTTCATGAGTGATGATTTTGTTGTGTAAAAGACTCCTAATACGAAACTTTAGGTCTCGGAGCTTTTGGTTCAGAGTGAGGGTGAGGTGAGAAAGTTTACTGACATAGATGGAGTCAAATCCACTATGTGAAAAAAAGAAGGCTCGACGCGGCCTTTAAATGACAGAGCAAGGCAGTCATCTCGAACCAAGCTTGTCTGAAAGTTGTCTTCAACACATCAAATTTCCCTCCTAGCAGGTGCCAGGAACTCCATCTGATTGTATTGTCAACTGATGCTTCACCTCGCAGGTGTTTTCAAAAGATCGCCTTGAAGTGCGATGTGCAACTGGCGAAATTAGAAATGTCTTGTGTGTCGTCACTACTAATCCTTCGTGATGAAAGAACATTCCTAATCTGCCTTTGTCTTCAACTGAACCTATCTGGAATACCAACTACCAGCCTAGTTGTCTTCAAGGTAGATCAGATTGAATCGTATTCTACATCCGAAGATGGTATACTCATTAAATTGCCTAACGTGAGGACTTAGACGTATGACTTGTGACTTGGACCTGCTACTATCCGCCTACACAAGAAGGACTCATTTGCAAAGACGAACCTAGTACCGGGTGTCGCCAGCGCAAAGTAGAGAGTGATTTAATGATTAGAATTCGTCTTCACAAATCAGTTCTTCTTGTCAAGGAAATTTCCCCACTTATTGTCTGCTAATTGCCTTCAAACATGCGATGTCGATAACAAAAAGCGAGAGGAATTACCAAATGTCTACAGCCAATAAAATTACAGATATTAGAAATTAATATACGTCGACATACAATAGGCAAAAAGCGCACGTGGATGATTGATAAAACAAAATATAATAAAATATATTAAAAGACTGCAAACCGCAAGCAAAGCGTGGAAAGACCGGAGATAAAGCAAAAAGGTTGGCTGCATTCATGTCCGTCCATGGGTTTTTACTTCTATTCAATTTGTCTTCATTTAATATATGTCTCATGGCGCCAGTCTGTCGGATCGAACCAAATTATTGTCTGAAATTGTCTGAATTTGGAAAAGTCGTTACTGAAATAAAATACATTATAATTGCCTGAAAGAGAATCAGATTTTATTTCTGTCTTCACGTCTTCATCTGAATACGAGTTCCAATTCGGATAATATAATGTCCGAATTCGAATTTTGTCTCTCGAAAAATTGTCTTAAATTGTGACGTCATTATTCTGTCTTATGTTTGTCGAAAATAATTTTTATTTTAAGGTCCAGATCTCGGACTTCTCATACCCCCCCCCACACTTTGACTGTCCAACTGGACCGGAAAACGTATGGTAAATTTGGAGTATTGAGATTTACCTGGAAATAAAAAATTTTGTCTTCAAGTAAATTTGTTGTGTGCAAAGAAAAGAGGTGTGTCTTCATCTGAAAGGAAAAGAAATGATGGAGACGAGACATGTACATCGTACAAAAGTATAATAAAACAACGTAACAACTTCGAAGTACATATAACGAAACATAAGAGCAAAATTTATAACTTTATAGTAAAAAGGGTTATTTACAAAAGAAAAACTATATGTTTGTCGTCATAGAGTACAGAAAAATTTGTCGACATTTATATTTGGGTATGTCTATACACCAATGATTCCCATTTGTCGAGGGATATGTTTGGTTGGTTGTCAGCAAAGGCGATTTGCCCGGTTTTCAAATTACCAGTGATCATTTTTGTTGTGATATTCGGCTTTCTAATGTATGTATCAACCTTCGCTGCCCACACATATCTCTCGATAAAGTCCATTCCTAGAATAATATGCTTCTGATTAAACAATCCTTGTGGGGCAGCGTACACATTAAGATCAAAATATAAGGCGTTATTATGCTCAGGCTGCAATATTATGTTTATTTTCTTGTCGGCCTTGTGGTGTTTAAACATGCCATATGGAGTGTGGAACGCATATTCAGGTACGGAGGTGAGGAATGGATCGAAGTAGTCATAATAATCATGTCCAATAATTGAGTGCTGCATTGTTTGATCCAGGAATACTGTAGTTGGTGTATGACCATATTTGGCATATGGACCCGTTGTCACCAGCAAATGGATCACCGACACATGTGGTAAAATACCAGTGATTTGTTCGACTGTCATATATGGCACCAGTTTATCACCAGCAAACATATGACGTACTGGCATAAGTTCCAGAGGTCGTGGGATATCTGCTAGTCTACATGTCGGACAATTCTGTAGCACTAGGAGACTATATAAAAGAACGCATATATTTAAAAATACGTATTAATTTACTACAATAAAAATTACGTCTTCAAATTACTTACTGTCCGCAGAATTGTTGTTGTGGCTGGTACATATTTTTAATAAAGAAGTTTGTCGACAAAAGGAGAAAAATGAAAATAATTTTGAATGAAATTGTCGACAATAACAACAGTAGTATTGACAAAATGGTGTTACAAATTATCTAGAACATCTATGAAAATATATGTTTCACCCAAAAATGACATCATATGACTGACGTTTTAATCTTGTTTCGTCTTGATTCTTAACTCTTTGTCGTCAGAGAAAATTGTCTTTTGTGCGGTAGTGATTATACCTAGCGATCAGGCCTAGTTACGATTGTCGGGTATGAAAAATAGTCCGGGTTTATCTAAGTTAGATAAACGGACTTGTCTTATTTTGTCTTCATTCAATATCGTGAGTTTACAATGTGTGTTGTCTTCACGTGGAATTTGTCTTATAAAAACGGTGAAAAACGGATTGCTAATGAAACATATTACAAGTAAGTAAAAATTATATTACATTAATGTTGTCTTCATATTATAATTACGTAAATTTACAAAAAAAATTACAATTATTTTTGTCTTCAAAAATTTTCACGACGTGTGGTAGATTTTCTTCTCCCATTTGTCGACAGAGGCATTTCCAATGTCGTCAATCATACATATTTTGCCAGTTTTAAAATCTGACTTCAACATTTGTTCAGTGATGACACGTTTGTGGGGCTGGCTGTCTTGAATTGCCCACCAAACGTGTTGTCAAATAAAATCTTGGCCCAATATAATATGTTTGGCGTGTAATGTAGACGAGTCGACAATGTGGATATCAAAATCGATCTCTGCGTCGTCATTGTGTTCAAGTTTTATTTTGATGTTGATGATTTTGTCTGTTTTGAAGTTTTTGAACATTCCATAGGGAATATGGAATGTATACGACTGCACCTTCATAATTCGTTTGTCGTCACGATCAAAGAATTCAGATCCGCAAACGGAATATTTCATATGCCAATCGAAGTGCGCGTTGACAGGTACGGGTATATTTTGTCTCATCATGGGTCTGCATGCTATTTTAATGTGGGTCATGAAGACTGTCGGCAGGACTTTTAACAAATCAGTAATCTGCATGTAAGGAATTGATCGTCCACTGATCGAAATCGAACGGCCAATTTTACGATCCCAGATACGAGATATGTTGACGTCAACTGAACGAGGATTGTCGTAAGATGGTGATGATGATGATGATGATGACTTCATAGGTTTTGTTGACACTGATGGAGTTGGTTTTTTAATCTTAACCACAGGGGTTGAGATTGAGTTGTCTTCAACGTCCATTTTATTATTGTCGGCAATTGTGACTGTCTTTATTGGTTTTGTTAACACCTGCTTGTATGTTGCAGATGTTGATGATGTCGGCATTGATGTAGCGGATGTTGATGGGACTGATGACTTCATTGCTTTTTCTGCCTGTTCGAACTTTTCGAGTTCCAGGTCTTCACGAATTGTCTCCAAAAAATGAAGAGGCATCGGCGGAGGTGAAATGGTTGTCTTGTGTAAGTTGTCTTCAATTATTTCCATTTCATCAGTGATGATGCTGAGGCAGTCGTCAGTGTCTTCAATGTTGATAACCTCTTTGGCTTCAAGAGCCTTATCTTTGACTTCATTACGATTTTCGATTGTCTTAATACTTGTCGTAATCGTTTGCGTTGCTGTCGCGTTATGGTGTCTTAAAAAATCGCGAACCACCATCGCTTCCTCCAATGTCGTCACTTGGCTGTCGAGTAATTTGCGATTCGCATCAAGTTTGCTGAGTGTGATGTCGAGGAATTCGATCATCTCATTCTCAAACTTGGTACTGTCTACACAAATGCAAATATCTGTCTTCACAAGTGTCTTCATTTGGTCGGCATTAATTGTTGGAATTTTAGGGATGTTGATGGAGTTTGTCGTCAAATTAACTTGTCGTAACGAATCAACTGTCAATCGAAGTAAATCGATTTTGTCTGACAGATGATCGAGGGAATTAATGACTTCATCGACTTCATCTCGTTTCTGTTGCGAGACGATGCCTTTTTTCAAGATTGATGTCTTCTTGAAGGTGTTGACTACAATATCTTGGACTTTGGTGACATTGGTGATGATAGTCTTTTGAACATCAGACCAAGATTTTGTCGGCATAGTTTGAGAACTGTGAACATAATAAAGTGTGAAAATAATTATCAATTAGAATTAGAGTTCGATCGTAATGTTCGAGGTTCTAATTCTGACGTTTCTTTTAAGATGATGTTGTCTTCATTTAATGAGGGTATGTCGTCATCAATAACATTAGGTACTGGATTTTTCCCTACTATTTTCAGATTTTTGATATTCTGAATGACTTCATAGCCGTTTCTACTTTTGAGTTTATAAGTAGATTTACCTATTTTGTCTACAACGAAATAAGGTCCTAGCCATTTGGGATTGAGTTTGGCTGCAACACCTTGTTCCTTAGAAGATTGAGTATGATTTTTAATAAAAACTTGTTTGCCTATTTCTAAGGTTGTGATGTAATTTGTCTTATTATGTCGCGATATACGTCTTTCATGTGTCTTTTTGATGTTTTCCCTAGCTTGTGAGATTATGTCTTCATATTCCTCGTTGGTGATCAAGACTGGATCTCCATCTACATCGAATTTGACTTTACACATCAAGGATAAAGGGGAAAACTTCGTGACTGAGTGTTCAACTGAGTTCAACCTGTGTTCAATGTCATCAATGAAGAGGCACCAACTACTGTGTAATGTCGGGCAGAAGATTCTCAAGCAGTCACCTATGATCTTCATACGTGTCTCCACAGGATTTGAAGATGGCGTATAAATAGAGGTAAACCTTGTCTCAATATTCTTCTTCCTCCAGTATTCAATCCAGTAATGTGACCTAAATTGAGTACCATTGTCTGATAAAATTGTCTTCACTTGACCATGGTCTCTCATGAATTTTTCTACTGCTTGTACACAAATATTGGCACTCGCCTTTTTTGTCGGATACAGCTTTGTGAACTTGGTGAAAATGTCCATGATGACTACAATTTTTGTAAGTTTGTGTTTGCCTGCAGGTAATGGACCAAAGATATCGATAGCTATCATATCGAGAGGTTTGTCTGCCGTTACAGGAGTAAATTCTCCTTTTAATGTCTTATTATAATTTTTAGCTTGACTACATTCTAGACATTTTGACATGAATTTTTCGACTTCTTCCTTGCAATAAGGCCAGTCGAAATGTCTTTTAACTATGTCGAGTGTCTTTCTCATACCAGGATGGCAATGATCAGTATGATAAAATTCAATGAGTCTTCTTTTCATAATTGTAGGTGCAAATACTCTAAGTCTACCAATACGGTTTTTAAAGTATGCGATACCTTTTTGAATGACTACATTAGGTGACTTTTTCTGAATTAGTTTCTTAATTACAGGGCATCTTTTTTGCAGAGTGACTATGTTTCTCATGAGTTCAGTGACAGTGACTTCACCTTTGGGATTACCTATCATGAAAAGCATAGACTTGTCTTCATCTTCATCTGCAATTAGATTTCCAATTGTCGTCAACTGATTTTGTATGTCTTCAATTTGTTGATTTGTCGTCAGTGTCATACATTCTCGTTTGTCTTTTACAGGTTGAGATCCACAGAATCTACTGAGAGCATCTGCAGCTACATTTTCGACTCCAGGGATGTGTTCGATTGACTGAATGTCGAAGCATTGTAAATATTCTCTCCAGCGATAGACTCGAGGTGAGACATCAGAGACTGTGAAGAGATGTTTCAACGCTTTGTGATCTGTCTTCACGTGAATTTCTCTGCCTACAAGAATATATTCGCACTTACGGATGACATAGACGATTGCTAGCAACTCTTTTTCGAAAGCATGGTAATTATGTTCTGATGTCTTAATGAGTCTGCTTACCATAGCTAATACTTTGGGTTTGTCTTCATCGTCGTATTGTATTATCATCCCCGATATGGCAAATTCTGACGCATCAGTGATGATATAGAATTTTTTATTCCAATCTGGGTGTGCCTGCAATACACATTCTCCTATTTCTCTCTTAAATGTGTCGAAACTTTCTTGTTCAGTTTGTGTCCATTTAAAAGTGGCGTTGTCTTTTAGAAGATTGTAAAGTGGTGTGTGATCTGTAGTAGTTGACTACACCAAGAAATGACTGCACTTCTTTTTTGTTTTTGGGTGTCTTAAATTTGTAGATGGCTTCAGCTCGTTTGGGGTCCGGTTTGACTCCATCCACATTGATTATGTAGCTCAGGAATTTGACTTGATAAAGACCAAATTCGCATTTTTCAAATCTGAGTCTCATAAATGCGTCGTCAACTCTTCCTAAAACCATGTCTAAATCTTTCATATGTTGTTCAGGTGTCTTGGAAAATATTACTATGTCGTCAACACATATGGCTACACAATAATCGAGACCTCTGAAGACTTCTCGCATGGCTGCAATAAAAGCTGGCATTGAGTCTTTGAGTCCGAAAGCAATTCTGGTAAAAATGTATGTGTGTCCTTTGTACCTGAATGCTACATATTGTTGTGAGTCTTCATCTAGTGGAATATGTAAAAATCCGCTGGTGATGTCTAATTTTGTAAAAATTGTTGCTCCTAAAAATCTTGTCTTCAATACGTCTATAGGAGGTACAATGTCGCCACTCATATACATGTATTTGTTCAGTTTTCGACTGTCGATACAAGGTCTTAGTTCTCCCGATGGTTTTTTGATGACTGTCAAAGGAGAAATGTATCTGGATCCTGAACTTTTGATGATGCCTTCATTTTCCCAACCTTGGATGATTTGTTCAACTTCCTCAAGATAGGCTTGGGGAATTGGTCTTTCCTTGGGGTTCATTTCGGGAATGTCTTCATGCATTAAGAGTTTATGGGTGTACTTGTTGCACTTGCCTATTCTGTTTTCAAAAACTTTGTGATTTTTATATAATACGTCTCTGAATAATGTCTTCAAAACTTGTGGTAATTCAGCTTCTTTCACGATGTTATTGATTTTTTGTTCAATATCAAGTGGAATTGTCGGCATCATTTTGACTTGAAAGATATTATTGGATTCGTTTATTTGAACGGCTTTAAATGAATGATATTTGTCTCTTTTGGGAGATAGCATTGTGAAGGTTCTGTCTGCTATCCGGGGAATTATATCGTATTTGTGCATGAATGTCCTACCAAAGATACAGCGTGTGTTCAAATTCTTGGCAATTCTAACTATTGTTGTGTATGGACAGATTTTGCCTTCAGTGTCTTCAATCCCCATATTCTACGGTTAATTTTCTTGATTTCGACTTGATAAAGTTTTTGATGTCTACTTTCAGGATTAGGAGAAACTGTCGTCATAATTAATGTTTTTGCCTTCAATTCAGATAAAATTTTATGAATGAGTGTCTTCAATTTTTCAATGAAATCGTCAATGTCGAAATGTTTACCAGAGGTAAATCTTTCGTCATAGCCGATTATTACACAGTCGTCAGGTTTAATATATTTGACTATAAAATCTTCTAAATGTGAAAGACTTTTGGTGTGATAATAAATGTCTTCTTTATCGCCAAGCCGATGTGCATTAGAAAGGATCGATCTTTTTAACCAAGAGAGAATGGATGAGTCGCCATAAACAGTGTAATGTTTCCATCTCGCTGGTAATTCAGGTTCGGGTCTTTTCTTTCTGCCATTGTTGCCGAATATTTTGTACCCTTTTCTTTTGTTTTCAACAGATGAGCGGTCTGTACGGGTACTTACAGCCGCTGCTTGTCGTTTCCCGAAGGTTCTTCAGAAGGTTTGTCTTCAGATTTGTCTTCATTATCAGATTCCTGTCGATCAATTTTATTGACAAAATCTGTCTTCTTGGCTACATCTGTGTCTTGCTTTTTGAAGAAGGGTCTTCGTGGAAGATGAGTTTCGTGACTTTCTGACTTTTGAACTAATTGTTTCGGAAGTTGAGGAATGTCTCCATAAAGATTTTGTAAGTATCTGACTCTGTTGGCAAACTGTTGAGCATTTTTTCAATCTTTTTCTCGCAGATGGGCTCTAAGATGGAATGGGACTTTAGGACATAAAATAGAGATAATTTGTCCTATTGTAACGGTTTGTGTCTCCATTAGTCTAATATAGCAGTGTGTCACAAAATCTGCTTCGTCTACAAAGGTTCGGCTGTCATATTTCAAACTTTCGATTGTCTTCACTTCCCTAGTTCTGCTTGTCATGCACCATTGAGTATCTAGGAATCTTTGTCTGCACAATGCATATCCTTGATTGAACGGAATGGTACTGCCTACAGGGAATTTAGTGAAATCGAGCCTTGTTTGGAATATTTAAGCACGTTTCATGTCGTTTGTCATATGTTTAGTTAGGCCATCAAATTCCTTAATAAAAGTGATTGGTAACCTTGTGTCTGATTTTCCAGTATATGGCTTCATATGAACTGGATCGAGAACTCGAGAGGAGTTTTCTCTATCATTTGGATTGCCTGCATTACTACTTGAAGCTAAATTGCTACTTGAGGTATTGTCTTCATAGGCGTTTAACAATTCGAGATCTCGGGGTTTATAGGCTTGAGGATATTCTCCGAAGTCTTCCTGATCTGAATCGTCATTGTAAACTTGAGCTTTTGGCTTTTTAATATTCGAATAACTGGTGTTTGTCATCATATTGTGTCGATATTTGTTTTCAAAATTCGAATAATTAAATTGCGATGTGGATGGCGGAATTACTGAGGGTTCATTACGAGAAATGAGATTTGTCAATTCATTATTAATAGGAATAGAATATTGTTTTCCTCCTATGCTAATTGTCGCCATGCCTTGGGTGATTTCTTTGTCTTCATAGGATGTAGAATTTATTTTTGGTGGTGGCATTGTCATCCAATGAGGAATAGATGTGTTTGTGTCTGCAGGTATGTTTCTCATTTGGCTAATATTTGAAGAAATTTGCGAATTTGAATGGCAATGAGATGACGTACATGTGTTGGAAAAGTGAACTGAAGGATAATTTAGTGTTGACTGAGATCTGACACGATTGTCGAAAGAAGTGGTATTGTCTAACAAAGTATTATTAATGAAGCTACTAGTGTCATGTTGTGTCGACAATATACTTTGATTTCTGACAGCATCGAATGGAATTTCTTGTGTCGGCAATTTTCTGATATCTTCGTCACGATTAAATTGTCTAACTTCACGTAGTTCGTCTCTTTGTTTAGTGACTTGTCTTAACTGACCATGAATGTCTTCAATGACTTGAACTAATTGCATTGTCGTCAAAGGTTGTCGTTTTTCTTCTTGTTTAGCCATGAAATTTTCTTTGTCTGTTTATTCCATTTTTGCTGCACTTTCTCTAACATATTGATCCCATAGAGCGGCTAGCCTAACTTGTTCGGGGGTAGGTGGGACATAGCCTGGTGTATATGGTTTCAAGCGTTGAGGTGGTGGAAAATTGAAAGGTGGTAGATTTAGTCTACCAGGAATATATGAAGTTGTCGTCATTACCGGGATTTTAGATCTATCAGAACTCGAAAATTGTCTAAAATGACTGGTTGCAGCGGTGACTACTGTTGTAACTGCAGGTTGATTCGTTGTCATAGGGTTAGAGGTGGTAAGGCTTAACCCTAGCAAATTGTCTTCATCATTTGAGGCAAATTCGTCTACATTATTTTCTTGACCAGATTCACTCATATTGTACACAATAAATATATGTTATGCAAGAATATGAAAATAGTATGCAAGAAATATACGAGAATAAATTGTCTTCAAATGTTTGTCGTCAAATAAAATAGTAAAAATACTATTATTATCAACGAACAAATTGTCAAATAAAATTTTCGAAATATTTTACGAAAGATTGAAAATAAAAAGATTCGAATTGTCGTAAATAAAAAGATCGAATTGTCGTAAATAAAAAGATCGAATTGTCGCACTTTGACCAAAAACACTTTGAACAAAAAGGTGGTAGTAAAATATGTAAAAACTCACCAATTGTCGTCAGATGAATTAGCAGCAGAAGTGGTGCTGCTACTCATTTTTGTGTCTGCAGAGGATTCCGGATCTTCGGAAGTGGTTGTCGATGACCGATGATCTGCTTTGATTTTTGATTTCAGATTTACGCGAGTACGAGCGGATCGTGATTTGAATTTTCGAGCGTGGAGACGAATTTTGAAAAATTCACGAAACACACACGATTGACTACAGGTTTAACTTTATCAAAAGCTGTAAAAGGTTTGATCTTTTTTTTTGAAAGTGCGGATGTCGACACACTTTTCGAAAAAGGCGAATTCAAAAAAAAAATAAATAAAATTTAATAAAAATTTTATTTGAAGATGAGATTTGTCTTCAAAAATTGAAAAAGGTGGAAAACGGCACACCTTTATTACATCGCGAATCGCGGAATGTTTAATAAAAACGGCGAAGTGCACGAAAAAGAAACACGAACATTTGACAAAACACTTTGAAAATAAATTAAATAAAAGTCTTGGCTTACTTGGAGAAGAGATGTTGCTGCTTCCAGGTAGAGCTGTTGAGTGATTTTTGGTTGTGAAAGTGTGTTACTTGTCCACGTGTGTCTTCTGATTGGAAAATCCAATCCATTGTTGAGTTGAGATGTGTGTCTTCTGATGTCTTATCTCATGTGTTTCAGTATTCTCGCCTTTTTTACCCATTCTATCGAATTTTGTGCGGGGTAAAAGTGTTTGCTGCAAAAACTTGTTCAACATGAAATGTTGAAAATTGTGATTTTGTCTTCATGTCTTCATATATTTCATATTCCATTGTCTTCAACTGAATTTTGACTTGAATGACTACAAATTCTGACAAATTTTATTCCATAGACCAAATGGAAATTTTAAACTTGACTAATTTTACAAATTATGGTCTTTTTCTTGTGATTTGTCTCGTCATTTGGGGAGAAATTTAGCGTTTTCAAAATTCGAAAAATCACAAGTTTCGATTCATTTAATTTTGTCTTCATTTTTCGTAGAAATTGTCTTCATATCTTCATATTCCACGAGGAAGGGAAGGATCCAAAAAAGGGAAAAAAGGGAAAAAAGGGAAAAAGTAGAATTTGAAAATTCCTGGTCAAATTTGTCTGTCACCACAGACGATGTAATAAAACATACATGGAAATAATGAAATATAAGAAATGCATAGAAGGAACATAATAAAAGGGACATAAGAAATACATAAAAAATACATAAGAGAAAAAGGCACATAATAAAAAGTACATAAGAAAAATAGAAATACATAAGAATGAGGTGACATGGAAACGGAATGTGGAAAACAAGTGTGAGTGTTCTGCTGTTTGTCTTCATGTCTTCATGAGCTTATTGCTGATTTTAATTTGCTGAGAATTACGTCGATAGAAGGTCAAATTGTCTTCATCTATTGGAATAAATTTTGATGAGGCCAAAAAGGAGAAAACGGCCCCATCACGGTCGCCAGCAAACCCAGTAACGGGGGTTTACAACCTTGATAAAATGACAGATTTTTCTTTCGAAAAAGATTTACTAACTTCGAGTTCCATTAGTAAATTGTCGTCATTTTGTCTTCACTCGATTCTACTAGAGAGAAACTTAAAACAATGTTGTCGGCATTGAAACCTATGAGACATGTCGTAAGCTGAATGAAGTTAACGAAATTCACTTCAAGTTGTCTTCAAAATTAACTTTTGTCGAAAGAATTCAAATAGAAATAGGCCTGTAGGTAACGGAAGGCTTAGGCATTTTCGTGTCTCTGGGCTAACTAGTAAAACTAGTAGTCCTGTCACGGTCGCCATATTTTATGAGGCGTCTGAAATCGATTCCTGCCACAGTTGCCAATATTTTATGAGGCATATGAAATCGATCCCTGTCACGTGTCATAAAGTCAATCTTTAATGTGTAGTGGTGTTTAAATGCTAATGACGTCACAATGTCCTAAAATTAGGGCATCATGCAGCCAAAACACTGAATCGGGGGGTCTTGAATTGTGTCTTCAAGACATTTTATTTTTTGACTTTGACTATGTCCTACGGCTGAATTCTTCTTGACTTGAATTAGACTTCATCAGACATGGCAAAACGCAGCTTACTTTTGTCTTCATACCTCAGCAAATTAATATGATGAATCAGCAATAAGCTAAGTTGTGTGGAAAGAAGAGCCTAACAAAGTTTCGATCCATACAAGGTTTGAAACTTACAAAAACAAACAGCAGAATTATTTTGTCAAAGACTATAATTACAAAAGAACTATAGTGTCGACAAAGCGGAACAAAGCTTAGTGTGTAGCGGAAAAAATAAAAATTTAAAAAAAAAGCTATTGCAGACAACAAGTAGGGGAAACCATCAGAAAGCTGTTGTGTCTTCACCTAATTGTGTGTCTTCATGAGTGATGATTTTGTTGTGTAAAAGACTCCTAATACGAAACTTTAGGTCTCGGAGCTTTTGGTTCAGAGTGAGGGTGAGGTGAGAAAGTTTACTGACATAGATGGAGTCAAATCCACTATGCGAAAATAAGAAGGCTCGACGCGGCCTTTAAATGACAGAGCAAGGCAGTCATCTCGAACCAAGCTTGTCTGAAAGTTGTCTTCAACACACCAAATTTCCCTCCTAGCAGGTGCCAGGAACTCCATCTGATTGTATTGTCAACTGATGCTTCACCTCGCAGGTGTTTTCAAAAGATCGCCTTGAAGTGCGATGTGCAACTGGCGAAATTAGAAATGTCTTGTGTGTCGTCACTACTAATCCTTCGTGATGAAAGAACATTCCTAATCTGCCTTTGTCTTCAACTGAACCTATCTGGAATACCAACTACCATCCTAGTTGTCTTCAAGGTAGATCAGATTGAATCGTATTCTACATCCGAAGATGGTATACTCATTAAATTGCCTAACGTGAGGACTTAGACGTACGACTTGTGACTTGGACCTGCTACTATCCGCCTACACAAGAAGGACTCATTTGCAAAGACGAACCTAGTACCGGGTGTTGCCAGCGCAAAGTAGAGAGTGATTTAATGATTAGAATTCGTCTTCACAAATCAGTTCTTCTTGTCAAGGAAATTTCCCCACTTATTGTCTGCTAATGGCCTTCAAACATGCGATGTCGATAACAAAAAGCGAGAGGAATTACCAAATGTCTACAGCCAATAAAATTACAGATATTAGAAATTAATATACGTCGACATACAATAGGCAAAAAGCGCACGTGGATGACTGATAAAACAAAATATAATAAAATATATTAAAAGACTGCAAACCGCAAGCAAAGCGTGGAAAGACCGGAGATAAAGCAAAAAGGTTGGCTGCATTCATGTCCGTCCATGGGTTTTTACTTCTATTCAATTTGTCTTCATTTAATATATGTCTCATGGCGCCAGTCTGTCGGATCGAACCAAATTATTGTCTGAAATTGTCTGAATTTGGAAAAGTCGTTACTGAAATAAAATACATTATAATTGCCTGAAAGAGAATCAGATTTTATTTCTGTCTTCACGTCTTCATCTGAATACGAGTTCCAATTCGGATAATATAATGTCCAAATTCGAATTTTGTCTCTCGAAAAATTGTCTTAAATTGTGACGTCATTATTCTGTCTTATGTTTGTCGAAAATAATTTTTATTTTAAGGTCCAGATCTCGGACTTCTCAGTACATACTAAATACAGTTTATTGAATTTCATTATGTTTAGTTTTCATTCTAACTATTTCTGGTGTAAATATTAATTTTTCATGACTCTATCTCAGTTAATTTTGTTTGTATCGACTTCAAACGGGCACCATTTGATTTCTTGTTGAATTTGAGATCAGAAAAGTTTATTTATAACCTTCTAATACATGGTGGCCACTTTTTATATGCTACAGAAAATTTAAATCATATATTTTTCATGTTGGGCAATATTGAGGTTACCACCCGGTATATTGATGTTCATGCGGTTTTTTATATTAAATTAGTTACAGTTTGATTGAACAGGACTTGTACATTTTATTTTTCTGCATAGTCTCATAGTATATGTAGGTAGACATAGTATAGGAACATTTATTCAATCATATTCATGAATTTTGGGCTAATACATTTAGGCTTCATATTTATGTATAATCCTTCTTCCTTTTACATGCCAAATGTGAACCAAGAGATTTTCACATTTTGTTTTCAATCCTCCCCTGGATCACAACTCAGTTACTTTCTCAGTTATTTCCCCAATTGGATCTTACCTACTGAAGATTGGGTTTTGTTTTGAAAGAAAATTAAGCTTTAGATACTTAAGGGTAGTATTAGACATTTATGTCTCATATGAATAGAAATGAGAGAAGGTGACCTAATAACACAATTATTTCACCCACTTAATGAAAACAATTCTTGATGCAAGTATTTACCTATTTCATAATTAGCCTAAGCCTAATTCAGTGGCAGATCTGAGGTAGGGGCCACTGGGGCTGTGAACTCCTTTAGCCCCAAAAAATTTGTATCCATGTCATTTTAATACATTACAAGCTAATACCTGCTGCTTTACTTGCATGGAGTCTAACAATTGTTTTGAGTCTAATAATAATTGTTTCAACGCCTTTTTTGTTAACTCAAATAAAACCCAATAACAAAAATGAAACAGTGAGACTGAGAGAATCATATCCACCTCATCAACCAGTAGTTGTTTAACCATAAACAAAAGCAGGGAGAAGCTTTTCTTCAATTCTCTTTTCTATACATTTTTGATTTTGTGTTTTAATATTAGACATACATTCTAACTGATATGAATTGTTATTATATAGACATATTTTATTTAAATGTTCAAATGGGTTAGCAGAATCAAACAATATGTATTTTAAAACGATTTCATAATTCACCTTGTATACTCCTTTTACTTTGGGAGCCATGAACAATACTTTATTTGTACCACACACATAAATATTTGATGCAGAAAAGTTCTGATTAATGCCTAAAGCACAATTTTCCATTATCCTAATCTCTGATAATAAATCGATGTTCAATGAAGGAACGTATAATGAACATTCTGAAGGCAAATGACCCTTTACCTTTTTTCAAAATTTTTAACTCTTATAAGCATAGGTAGTACCTACATGAGTAGCTACTAGCAAAATGTCTTGTATGGCATATTCTAATTCCAAAGGCCTTTTCAACATTACAGGATCACAGCACCACCATCTAATATTATGCATTTTGTCAATGGGACATAATCCAGAGGCAATTCCTTTCTATGACTTTTTGAGGTTAATAGATTCAGTAGATTGTAGTCCTATTTCATTAAATTTGAACCAAAGTCCTTATAGCGCAAAATCATCAACCATTGAACTTCAGTTTATTATTATTGTTATTATTATTGCATCCATATCTTGTATTTTGTGCAGGACCATCTGCACTATTATTTTAGGATTGGAAATCCTCTTTCTTTGATGGACAAACATTTGCCTAATGTCCTTTACCATAACATTTGAAACAAGAGACAACTTATTCCAAATTTGGTAGATTTAAAATTTTTGTATGTTGCGAGAGTAATTCATTAATTGAAGTTACCTCAACAAATAAAATTTAAGTAGAAATATTTATCTTTATTTAAAGAGAAATTCAAATTATTACAAACACTTCAGAATTATACTTAGAACTATTTCTTAATATTAATGAGACCTAATGTCCATAACAGCTAGTATGAACCCTAACGTTTCTACTTGACTGTAGGTTTAGGAATGAACATGTCTTCGAAATGAAGATACGACATCACCTTCGTTTCCATTGTTTTAATCAAATATGGCCGACCAAAAAGGTGGCGTGATACAGAACATCCGCTAAATATGATGATACATTACAGTCAGCATATCTGGTGGTGTCTGATCGTGAGAAGCTAGGAGAGATATAGACAGCTATTATTCCGAGAATTAGGAATAATAGTTGTCTATAATTTGTTCGACACGTTTTTGTAGACGAACTGAATCGTCTGCAAAAACGGGACGGAACATTGTATTGTTTATTTTGATTTTTATTATAATTATTATTATTTGAAAAAGACAAATCTGTATTTTGATTATTATTATTCATTTCCACCTGTTCTGAATTTTGATTGTGGTTTTTGTAGTTATTATTTCTGTTATAATTACCACCATGTTGATTTCTAAAATTTCTATTATTATTATGGTTGTAATCACAATTTCTATTATTATCGTTTGAAATTTTTTTTTTATCAAATAGCCTATCTGACCTTTCAGTTAGCATTGCATGAAGCGTTTCAATTGTCTTTTGGTCCTTTGGTAGAGTATTAAACTCAAGGCGTGTTATATCTTATTCCATATTCATAGAAACTAATAGTTGTTCAATCTCCTCCTATTTATCCAACAGTTTTCCGCAACCTCTTATATGTATATTGAGTGAATTAAGAAAAGAGATCCAAAAATTTCCTCATATTTCCATTATTATTATTTTTTAATTTTTCAAAGAACTGTTTAGCATTAATGCATGTTACTTGTGTACAACTTTTATACCACTTGTCTAATGTTTTCAAAATTTGGTTGACTGTACATCTTTAACCTTTTCTATCAGTTCATTATTAAGGCTTTAATATATTAATGCTTTCCCTTTTTTTTTTATTATGAAAGTATGTCATTTGGCTGGTTGTATTAGCCACTGCCTTGGAATTTAGAAAAACAGGTAATCTGAGACCCAACAACAGAACCTTAGTCTCAAAATCATGGATAATTGGGTATAAATCATCAGCATATAAGGTAGAAATCATCGTGGCTCTCCACGCATCATAATTATGGTCATCGAAGACCTTTTTGGTGTTAAAATTAGACATTTTCAGTTCGAAGATAAACATTTAAAGGATGAGACCCAACCTCAGAACACAAGATGACTTATAATTAAGGGAAACACAGTGTTCAACCACTTGATAATACAAAACACAGACTCAACCTTGCAATGAGGGAATGCAAGTCATAAATACAAAAATAAAATTTAATAATATATGAATAAAGTCGATTAAAAAATAATATTACCATCGATGAACTGTTTTCTCTGCCACACTGTGTTGAATCTTTGTTTGAAAAGTTGAAAATGAAAAACTTCGCTGTCAAAAAAGCTATATGTGATCAAATCAATCAAAAATTAATTCTAGATACCTCAAATACCATATCAAATTTGCAAAATAAATGGCCCAATATTGATTAATAAAGCAGTAAATAAAAATAAAATGTTAGTTTAAATGAATCAAAAGCTCTGTTTGATAGGATTACACTAACTTACACCAACCTATACCAGTAGAGATATTCCACAAATATTCAAGTAAAACTAGGCATAAAGTCATATAACATTCCTACATTTGTGGAATCGCCCTCCCGCAGTAGGTAAGTTGGTGTAGTCCTATCAAACAGAGCTAAAATATTTATCAAAATTTGATGTGAAGTATGCAGAACGAGGATCGAAAGAACTTGAGACTTTAGACTTTTAAGAGGTTTATTTCGCAACTAAACTATATTTGACAAACGAAAAAGTAAATGGTGAAGCAACAGCGATATGCGATCGAAAGTAGAAGGGGAAACACTTCGTGACTAGACTGTACATATGACATATATATAGAATGTTGTGATGATGATGATGAAGAATGAGATGAGGTGGGATTTCGTATCAACACCCCCCTGAAATTTTACCGAATAATTTCTTCATCGTGTTTCCTGAAATCAAATTAATGATTATTATTCAAAAAAAAAGGTATTAAATACAAAAAAAAATATTAAATACACAAAAAATACAAGTACAAAAAATATATGCATAATAAAAATTTCCAAAAAAAATATTAATATTGTTTGTTTATTATTTCTGGTAACTTGGGTTCCTAAAAAATTTATTGCGCTGTGCTTCAAAAAAATTGGTTAAAATAAATTAGTATAAAATTAATAAGTATATAGAATATGGTAACATGCATGCAATAATGAACACTATCGTGTACGTAAATATTATATGGTATATGTATATAAATTAAAAAAAAAAAAAATAATTAAAAAATTAAAAAATGGTAACATGCATAATTATTTAAGTATATCGACTAACATTTATATTTCCGCTCGTATAATTCGAGTCGACAAAAAAAAATTCAAAAAGGAAAAATATTCACGAACATATATACGAATGAATAAAAAAAAAATAAAAGAAGGTGATAGAATAAATATGATGAAAGGTTTTTCCATTTACAGGTTCAATGAATTCGAGCGTACGTTGCGTATTTTATCTTAAAAGTAACATGAACAAGATTGCAGAATAATATTTGTTGCATCGTATATTATCTTTCGTACGTTGTATTGTATTCGAAGTGGCGTTTAATATGTTCTCAGATAAGGCAACGTTTTCGGTTTATCTTAATTTGCGGTCATGTAATGGGTTTTTATCTCTTTATTGTATTTATTGTTGAAGAGTTTCCTTTCATATATGCGTGTGGGAATATTTCGTGTATTTTTCTCACGCTTGTTGGAAAGTGTATAGGGTTTTTATTATACGATTTGTAGGGTTTTTTCATGCTCGATTTTCTAAATTTTTTCTTTGTTGTAATATTCGAGAAACCTACGATTTATCTTTAGCATGTATTTTCTAGTAAATGGTGTTATTAGGTATTCTTTTTTGACAATAATTGAAGGTTAATTTTTCTGCAAATATTTTCGTGTTACGACTTATTTTCAAACATTTTACGACTTGTAATTGAAATGGGAGAAAATGAATCTATGGACTTGTACTAATTTTGACTTGAATTTCCTATTATGTGTATATATTGGTTTCGTTTAGTATTTTCACAATTATGTTTTCGAATTTTGACCTGTCTAATGATTTTGTTAGGATATCTGCCAATTGATCCTCAGATGTGACTGTTCTAAAAAATATTATTTTGTCTTCATATGCTTCCAAAATTGAGTAACACTTGATCATTAGGGCTCGTGACTTTCTTTGACTTCCCCCGGAACATATTTTCTGCGTCGAGATATTATCTTCCATAATATCGATCATTAATTTTTCCCCAAAGATTTCGAAATTTAAATATTGCATCACTTTTATAGTATCAAGGGTGTCAAAAACTGCAATTATTTCAGCCGCGGTACTCGATGATGCGTGAATAGTCTGTTTACAACAATTCCACTCCACCAAGTCTCCATAGGCGAATAGCATAAATCCAGTTATTGACTTCCCTTTATCTAAATTATTTATATCTATATTTTTATCGTCAACCTGGGGCGCATAAGATGCATCAATATATGCCTGAATTCCATCCCCCTTTGATGTAAATTTTAAATTATAATTTTTGGTTGTGTTGACGTACCTGAATATTCTTTTTACATAATTTTTTAAAGTATCATTTGAACTGTTCTGAAAGTGGGAAAAAAAGTTCACTGGAAATAATATGTCCGGTCTTGTCAGTCTCGCTAAATAAAGTAGTCCCCCTATCATTGATCTATACTCCGTGTCATCTCTGCCATTTTGTATTTTATCAATTTTTAGTCCCGTCTCCATGGGTGTATTTGTGTTTTTAAGTTCAGAAATTTCAAATTTTTTGATCATTTTATCTATATGTTTGTACTGGGAAATTGTTATTGTGTTATTTTCGATGTCTCTCATTATTTCTAAACCTACAAAAAATTTTGGATTATTCGTAATTGTGATTGTAAAATCTTTTTGGAGTTCTTCGTTTATTTTCGTGATGGCAGATTGTGAATTTGATGCTATTAAAATGTCGTCTACATAACTTAAAAAATATGTTTTTTCATTTTCATTTTTCATAATATATAAGCATCTGTCACTTTTAGTTTTTTCAAATCCCATTTCTTTTACTTTCATGTCTAATAAGTCGTACCACGATTTGCTAGAAGTTTTTAGGCCGTAAATTGATTTCTGAAGTTCTAGTACTTGATTTTTATTTATATTGATTCCTTCTGGCCTTTTAACAAAAATTGGTTTTATAATGGGTGAGTTTAAGTAAGCAGTTTTTACGTCGTATTGTACCATTATTAATTTTTCTTTATTGACGATTGATAATAATAGCCTTATTGTACCTATGGATGCTACAGGTCCATGTGTTTCTGCAATGCCATATTCTGTCCGATCCTTAAAGCCACGTGCTACAAGTCTGGCTTTAGGTTTTGGGTTCCCGAATTCGTCGAATTTTATTGTAAATATCCACCTCGTATCTATTAATTTTTGGCGATCATAATCTACCACTTTCCATACCTTTAAGTCATCAAGAGAACCAAATTCGTCATTAATGGCCTTTGTCCACTCTTCTCTAAAAGGATTAATTTCAATTTCAGAGAATGATTTTGGTATATTATCTTCTATGTAGGCCTTATTATATTTTATTCTTACGTTCATAACTACAGGATTTATTATTCCCAGATCATACTCATAGTCTGCTGATTTTATTGTAAGAGGTTTTTTATTGATTGAGATTGATTTTATGTTTTGGGTTTCATCTACTTTAACGTCGCATGATATATGTGATTTTGAATTATATGGATCTCCCAAACAATACCCTGTATTCGTGTAGCCCATTAATATGCTCTTTTCTGCCCTATGCGCCAATTTTGGGTCAATTTTGTCTTTTGATTTGGACTTTGCCTTTGTGGCATTTTGTTTCCTTACTTCTATGGGTATATGTCTGTATGTTAGTGCACCGAATACTTTTAGATTTTTTAAATTTGGTTTTCTTCCGTAAAATAATTCGTATGGTGTTTTATATCCTTCATTCGCTTTAGTTGGGGATCTATTAATTAAGTAAGCTGCTGTTACAACAGCATAGGACCAGTATTTTATATCGAGATTAGCATCAATTAACATGGCCCTTACTCTCCTCATTAATGTTTGATTTTGCCTTTTGGCAACACCATTCAATTCAGGAGAATATGGAACCACATAGTCCATTGTTATGCCTATTTCTCTACAGTAATTTATTATTTTTGTATCCGTATACTCTTTTGCGTTATCGCATCTTATTGTTCCTATGGGGTGTTCCGGAAATTTATTTTTCATGGACATTATAATATTTTTAAATTCGTTTGTTACCTGATTTTTGTTGGTTATGGGCATTACAAATGTATATTTAGAAAAGTGGTCTATGAAAGTTAGGATATATTTTTGATTAGCCACAGAGGGCGTGAATGGACCCATGATATCTGACGATGTTAATTCTAATTTTCGGGTTGGTTTGGTTCTAATTCCCGTATGTCCCAGTTTCGAATTGTTGGCTATACAGCATATTTGGCAGTTAACGAAATCTTCATCTCTAAAATTAATATTTTCGGGTATTCCAATTGCTAAATTTTTTAATTTCTGTAAATATCTAGCATTTAAATGTCCTAATCTCCTGTGCATTATTAATTTTTTATTTATATTATTATTATGTTTAGGTTCATCTATTTCATTATTTTCATTGGGTTCATTTTTAATTTCAGTTTTGTCACCCCCCTGAGATTGTTGGGTATTTTCGTTTTCCTCAATAATTTCCATTTCAACTGTGAAATCATGCCATTCATCACTAGTATCTTGGGTGACTGGGGCACATATTACATTTTTTTTATCCATATAATCCTCTTTATCTTTTTTTTTTTTTATATCATTATTTTCGACGTTATAGTATATATAAAATATACCCTCTTCTTTTTTGGCGGCTATTATTATTTCCGCTGTCTCAATAAAATAAATATTTGCTATTTCCTTTTGTTGGTCGATGTTAATTATACCTGTGTTAGTTATTTTTATGGCCGAGATAATATCCAAATTTAAGTCCGGCACATAATGAACGTCGTTTAGTTCTATTAATGACTGATTTTTTTTGGAATTTTCAATTTTTATGATCATTCTGCCCGTATGTGTAGCATATAAAAATGTATTTCTACCCGCACATTGTAATTTAATGGGGGTTATAAATTTTTTTACATCCATTAATTTATTCAAATCGGAAGTTAAGTGGACCTCTGCAGCTCCATCAAGAATCGCTCTATTATTTAATATTTCGTAATTTTCCTCTAAATTTTGTTTATTTTCACGATATAATTCTTTCAACAACCAATCTCCATTACTATTAAATTTTTTTACCATACAGGACATTTTTACCTGTTGGTCCGAATTCTCCTTTTTATTACTATTGGATGAATTTGGATTTGCTTTCGGTGGATAATTTCCCTGATTACTATTTGCACTATCACTATTATTCGTTTGGGAATTATTACTTACGCAATTTTGTGCTATATGGCCAAATTGCCCACACCTATAACATTTAGGGTTGTTTTGGTTATTATTTCTAGTACTGCCTCTAAAATTATTTCCTCTATAATTGGGATTACCTCTATAACCGTTTCCCCTGTAATTACCATTACCATTATTAACATTATTATTCGTATTACCATTATTTTGGTTTTGTTCCGTCGAATTACCATTACCATTACCATTATGACCGTTATTATTGAAACCATTTCTATTCCCATTTCTATAATTATTATAATTATTATTTTGGTTTCTATAATTATTTCTACCTCGATAGTTGCTATTAAATCTTCCTCTATAATTATACCTATTATTATTTCCATTATTATTATTGTTCCAATATGTATTATTATTTTGGTTATTACCATTATTATTTTGTTTCTTTAACGTTTGGTCCCTGTATTTTTGGTCTGAGTCCTCTCTCAATATCCTTTTGAAATTATCTAAATTCTTTTCGTTTAGGGGTAGATTTCATATTGTATTTTTGCGATTTGTTGTTCGTAACATAATGCTAATTGTAAATTTTCTAGTTCTTCGGCTTCTGTAACCTCTTTGCCGCTGTCTCTCACATCTGTTACGAGTTCATCCCATTTTTTCAAGAAACCTTTCATGTTTCCGCCTGGCTGAAATCTAAATTCTAACCATTTTGCCTTAGCCATATTAGCTGTAACTGAAGTCTTGGTCCCGTAAATATTATCTAATTTTTTAAGCATTAATATTGCGGTATTACAGTCTCGTATTTGTTTTGTTATGTCGTTGGATACTCTTTCTAAAACGAACGCTTTGGCGTTATCCTGCATTTTACAGTAGTTGATCATATTTTTATCTGGCCGAAAATTTAAATCATCAATATTATTAATATATGGCTGTAAAAACTCATGTTCCCCAAAGATGTCATAATATCCCGCACCTCAGATGGCAGATATGATCATTCTACGCCAATCTAAATAGTATTTGCCATTAAAAACTTTCCCGAGTGGGGCTTGGATGGGTTTAATTTCATTCGGGGATGCCATTTCTTCTTCTATTTTCTCAAAACCTAACAAATTATTTTCTTTATTACAAACAGGTGTGTATTTTTTATTTTCGATTAATTCTTTTTCTAATTTTTCTATTAAACTTTTTTCTTCTAGATTTTCTTTTTTATCCAGTTTTCTAAATTTATTCAATTAAAGAATCTGTTCATAAATTTTTCTTTCGATTTAGCAGAACTGTAGACTCTGTTCGAAAAATAATTTACTGAGGATTCTGAAATCACAATATATTTTAGAGTACTGATTTCCTCTATTCTACCCGATATGTCTATTACAAAAGATTCCAAAATTATTTCACCTGTATAGTATTTTACGTGTGGTAAATTATAAATTTCGATTTTTAGATCAACTACTTTCTCTCCTTCAAACTTTTTTACCAATTCTTCCAAATCTTCCTTTTTAATGTTATATTCTCCTATTTTACACTCAGACACGTTTATAATTTGGGACATATGATTTTTAATTTTATTTACTTATTTTTGCCTCTCTTCAAATACAATTACAGAATACGAAAAATAATTAATCTCATCAAATATTACCTTTACAATAGTTTCACCTTATAATTTCTGCTGTGCTTGCTAACGATTTATGTTTTTTACGCCGTTGACCTTGGTACTTCCTGCTTTAATTTTGTTGTGGGTTGTCCGAAAAAGTTGGGTCTTCGATGTTGGATCTCCGGTGAGTCCTCGATGACGGGAGCAGGTTTCCGTTGGCTGTTCTCTTGATCTCGTTGGCGGTCCCTCTGGATTTAGCGTTCGTTGACTTCCAGTATTGGCCGTTATTTGAGTCCGGAACTTCAGCTATTCTTCAAATTTAAATTTTGATTTTTTCAAAATAAGTTAAAATTCGAGATACTTTCTCGAAAAACACGATAACTTTCCGTGTTTACTTAATAAAAAACATAAAAAATTTTACGCACAGCAGCAAATTAAATTTCAAAAAATAATTATTTCATTAATTTAAATTTTCTAAGTCTCTCCTCAAAGTTCTACCGTAGCGATGGCTACCATGATGTGAGGTATGCAGAACGAGGATCGAAAGAACTTGAGACTTTAGACTTTTAAGAGGTTTATTTCGCAACTAAACTATATTTGACAAACGAAAAAGTAAATGGTGAAGCAACAGCGATATGCGATCGAAAGTAGAAGGGGAAACACTTCGTGACTAGACTGTACATATGACATATATATATAGAATGTTGTGATGATGATGATGAAGAATGAGATGAGGTGGGATTTCGTATCAACAAAATTTAAAAAAAGTCAAATTTAAGAAAATTAAAGTTCAAATAATTCTTTATATGACAATATATCAAGTGTAGTCAAACACAAAAGTGCTTGAACAAATAAGCTACTTTCGAAGTAGGTATTCAAGTTTTTAACAAAAGCAACAAAAAGAATCATTCCTATTTCGTGTAAGTTTTGACTGCATAAAATATTGCTCACAAATACATAATCCGGATCAATAATCATGCTAAAACATGCCCAAAAAGTGAGTTTTGCAACAAAATGATGGAAAATTAGTTATGAATAAAACAAAAATGACTATAAGAATTAAACTATGACTTATCTTGCTCGATTTCCAATGAGTTTCCTTTGACAACACCAAGTCCAGATACTAAATTTTGTGTTGAAATTCTCAAAAATTGTCGCTGCTAGGGCCAAAAATACAAATTGAATGATGAAATCCAGGAAAAATCTACTCTTGTAGACTAGTTTCATTTTACTTGAACATATTTCGAACAAGTTTTTGAAGTTTGACACAATCAGGTTACATTTTTCTTGTCATCTCAATTCAGTTATTTGATAGTTTATCATACCAAAGGTTACTTTTGTAGATTAATTGTTTTCTTCAAACTTTCAGTTTTGAAGATAAAGTCAGTTCCCAGAAATTGATCATTGTATACATTTAAAATTTTCAAGATTACAAGATTTTTTCTTTGAAAGACGAATCAAACAGAGTTCACAAAAGTATTAAAACAAAAAAAATGGGACTATTTCTGAAAAAGGTAATGATTTTTGACACCTAGTTGATAAAGTTTGACAAACAACACATGTTTTCAACAAAGATTCACAAGTATTTAAAATATTAAAATTATGGTAAACAACCAATTTAATAGCACAGTCTGTCACACAAAGTGAAAAAAAATTTAAAAATTCAAGAATTAACACATTTGTTGCGAGAGTAATTCAATACTTTTAAATTACTTCAATAAATAAGATAAAATACAAATATTTATCTTTTATTAAATTTAAACTTCAAGTTATTACAAACACATTTAATCTTTAATTTAATACTGATACTTAATAATAGTGAGACCTAATATCCATAACATCGAGTATGGACCTTAACATTTCTGTTCGACTGCTAGTTCAGGAATGACCATGTCTTCGAAATGAAGATATGATATCACTTTCGTTTTCTTTGTTTCACTCAAAAGATGGCCGACCAAAAAGGTGGTGTGACATGGAACATCCGCCAAATATGATGACACTTTACTGTCAGCATATCTGGTGGTGTCCGTTTGTGAGAAGCTAGGAAGAATATAGACAGCTATTATTCCGAGAATTAGGAATAATAGTTGTCTATAATTTTTGTAGACAAACTGAATCGTCTGCAAAAACGGGATGGAACAAAGGTCCCAGGGCAAAAGAAAGCCCGAAGCTCCTGCTTCGTTAAATTTTGTTGTCCTGAAAGTTTATTGTTTTAATCTACTATATTTTTAATTCTAGTCATAGAACAGTATTATTTTTTTTTACAAATATCCCTTAATTTTACGTTGCGGAATTGATCATAACCTAAAAATATAAAATTTGTCATTTGAGCAAAAAAATTTATTTTTGCAAATGGACTTAATTGAAATAATTTGGCACAATTAAATTTATTATGCTTTTTTAATGCTAATTTATTATATTTTACTACAAAAATGAACTTAAAATTATGAACTATTAACGATGTATTGCTCCCAATGCCAAATCATTTATTTGATTGTGCGCATTGATAGCAACACAATTTATTTTTAAATTTACGTAGACCAACATGGCCACTATGAGTGTTAATAGACTACACCAACCAATCAGTAGTAAATGTACCGTGTTTATTGTGCCTTGGTATCCTAGATCAGGGATTTTCAGTTCTGCTGATTTTAATCTTTCTTCGAGTTTATGAACCGGAGTTATTGGCGAAAGGTAAGGTATGATGTAATGCCATTTATTATTGTAGGCTATAGACATATTTGGAAATTTGAATGATTGATGAAGACCAAAGTCAAGTTCCATAAATTGATATTTCGTCCAAACCAGCGGTAGATGATGTTCGATGAGAATGTCCTTTTCAGGTTCATCTATACATGGGAATCCTGCTGGAATGATTGTTTCTGCATTGTTTTCTTTTTGTAACTGTTGGATTTCCACTACACAAGGAACTGTTATTAGAGTTGCTCCAGGCCATGAGTCATTTATGGTTATACTAGTACTTGTTCTAGTTATGGTGTTAACTGCTATTAATGGGTTTTTAGCGTTTGTTATAGCAAAGAGGTTCATTTCAATTTGTTTGACTACGATTTCTTCATGATTTATTTCGCATTTGAAGGTGCATTTCTTTATTATTTCTTCAAATTTCATTCCTTTGAATAATGCCCTCGCACAATTCCCTTTATTATTGGTTGTGCGGTCTTGTGGGAGAAAACATAACAGGCTATGTTTGCCACAAAGATCAATGTCTGTTCCAGTTATGATTCTTATCGATCCATCAAATTTGTTGTGGGATAAGATCGAAGGTTTTTGATCCCAAGAGCAAATTTTATTGTCGTGCGTTCGAAATGCTAATGGAATAAAGTTGTATAGTTCATATTTGGCATGAAAGTTTTGAAGTGGAATTTTGATTTCTATTTCTATTTCATTTCCTGTTACATTACAATTAACTAATTTTGTTCTGTAGTAAGATTGGATTGATTTCTCCTATAGCACTATTGCAAAATTTGATTTTTTTGCGATTTTCTTAATTTTTAGTAAGTCCTCTTTTAAAGTTGTTTCGTTGATTATTGCTGCTGGAAGATGGTTATTTTTGCAGGAAAGGAATAACTGGCTGAGTTTAGCATTTTCGGTGACTAAACTAGCGTGAAGAGTTCGAGCTGTGTCGAAAATGAGTTCTCTTCTAGCTTCAATGATTATCTCGTTATTTTGGTTTTGAATGGCGTTTTTTAATGCTTGGATGTTTTCTTTCAAAATATTAGAGTTATCGATTTTTATCTTTTCGAAGTTTTTAATGTCATTTGTGACGTTTAATAATTCTGCATGGCTTTCTATTACTGATTCTCGGAGTTTTTCGTATTGAGATTTTAGATTTTTCTCATTTTCTATAAAATTGTTGCCTTGAGAGAGTGTCATGACATTGCAACACCATGTGTCAAAGTCACCAAGGATTTGTATTCCACGTTTACTTCGTTTTGATGGTTCTCTGTCAAATTCCTTAATAATCGCTTCGTTTATTAGCTGAATATCTGTAATTAAATCTATGATCTTCAACATGTTTTTCGATCTCTGTATGCACCATGTGTTTTCCGTGGATGCGCAACTTTGCAATTTTTTTATTTCTTCAAGCCATTCGGGTGTTTCTATGTTCTGTCTTCTTGGAATTTTCAGGCTATAGACTATGGGAATTGTTTTCTCATAAGCCTTACTGAATTTGTTTAATTCGAAATATGCCCCTGATGATGCACTAATTTTCGTTTTTAAACTTGTGTTCTTGGTTTTGTGTGTGAATATGGTGATTGTAATGAAAACGATAACGGCGTGTTTTATCATCTTGTGGTCTGAAATCATTACAAATCACACGAAATTTTTCTGTTAGTTGCAGTATTATAATTGTCGGTACGTTGTTTGGTTGTTATCTTGTTCGAGAGAAAATATTAACAAGGTGCAAAAATGTATATCGATGCACAATATTTCTTCGATTTTTATTTCTTTCTCATAAAAATATACATATGTGCGGAAATTACACCATCTGTGTTAGTGTGGGACTCTGGAATTCGATTCGCGCTATTACCATAAAGAGTAGGCCTTGGAAGATGGCAAACTCCAGTATATTTCGATTGTTCAGCAAGAATTCATCTTGCTTTACAACTCGGATATATATGGAGGTATCGCAGTCTTCTCGGTGTGTTCGATATGTTGATTCGATTTGATTTTCTCTGTCCTCGTCCTTCTTTAGTTTTATAGTTCACGTTCCTATTAGTTATAATTTTCTTTATTTATTATTTTTTTATGAAGCTTAATAAAGACTTGTTTTACGAATTTGATAAAATGATGAGCTTAGGTACGAATCGTGCTAGTGAGGATGTTCTCCAAGATGCTCCTTTGTATCCGTCTCCGGCTGAATTATGTTCCTTACCCAAATTTATGGTACCTGATAATGGAATTGTTGAGACGTCGGAAAGTTTCATGCTCACGCAGGTGTCTCTGCCGTATTTGCGTTGTTGGTCTCCACGTTGTCTATGTTTGTTCACCAACGTGATTGGCCTTTGGAAGATTTTCAAAGCTATCCATTCATTCTTGGCAGCAGATTATGGTCCAACGTGGGGCGATGCATACCGGAAGAATTTTCCTGGCGATTCTCTGAACACATCATTTGGTTCGTGGATGCATGTGATGCCTCAAAGTTTATGTGAGTGTTGTTTGCAATCCATGGTACAACTCGCCTCTCAGTTTAGCTTCCTCTTCCCAGAGGCAAGCTTATGGAGATGGGAAGGATTTGTGGTCTTCTTTTCAACGCTCGATGTGAATCCGTCTGATATTACTGGTTATGCTGTCAGTTTGAATCTTCTGACTGCTGTTATAATGGGGATGCAGCCCTTAAATTTTGGCGCAAAAGTTCGTTTTGCGATTACCAATACTGCGTATGCAAATACGATTATGGATAGGTCCCAATTTCAATATATGGTTGACTATCTTGTTCGCTTTTACCGGCGAAAGATCGTAATCAATGATACTCCTCATTTTATCGTGGTTATGTGTGTTTTGGAGCAGTTGAAGAAAATAACTATTTCTCACGATCGTCGTGTTCTGTGAGGAGCCAGTCCAAGAAGCGAGCCGACTGCTGAACCAAGTAAGATGATTGTGTCCAATCAGCGTATGTTTTTGATTCCTCGGCATCAGCAGTTTAGGCGTTGTTCAGTTTCTCCTGACCTCGAGCCTGCCGATCATCCTGAAGCTGAGGAGTAAGGCGAGGTCAAGCCTGACGCTGGAGAGGCCTTTGCCCAGGATGTGCAGGATGATTGGTAGTTGGTGAGTAAAAAAATTATTTATATTTTTGAGGGGGAGAAAATATGTACGTAAATGGTCCTTACAATATATATATATTATCTATAGTTGTTACGAATTAAATTACAAGGGTTATAATACAGTGGTTTGGGTGGTGGTTCTAAGTATCTTTTTACGTATTCCTCCAAACTTAAACTCACTCGGTTTTTTAATATCTTGGGGAAAAGGTAGAGACAAAGGTTGTATTATACTTTTTCCCTCATCACACCTATTGAACAATTTGATTTCTTCCAAACGTTGTTTTTGGGTAATCGTTTGAATCTTTTGTAAGGTTATCCTTCTCTTTTCTGGGTCTTTTAATTCAAATTTATTTCTTCATTCTGAACAATCTTTCCCTTTTAATAAAGCTTCGTCATTAAATTTTACCTTTTTATTGTTTTTATTTTTATTGCCAGATTTCTTTAAAATTCCTTTTCGTGGTCTTCCTCTCGGATGTTTGACAATGATTTTAATTTTGTCTTCTGATTCATGATCTTCAGAGCTCTTTTCTTTCTTCGGTCTACCTCTTTTTCTTTTTGGGTTAGACTCGGGAATATTTTCTTCATTTTTCAAATTATCGGATGTAATATCTTCAATGTTCGACAGTAAAGTAGCATTAGAGCGGGCATTATAAGGTGTGAGTCTTCTTATATGAACTGTATCGTCTATGCTATTTCCATTTTTGGAGGTTATACGAATTACATAGTTTAAATCTGAAATTTTTCTTACCATCCTGTATGGTCCTAGAAATTTTGGTTTGCCCTTTCCATAAATTATTGGTGCTTTTAAGAGAACTAAATCATTAGTTTCATAAGAAATTTCTTTTCTTCCTTTATTATAGCGTTCGGAATATTTAATTGCATTCTTTTTATCAAAATTTGGAATTGTTTTTCGAATTCTGTCTGCTTCACTT
The DNA here is from genome assembly GCA_011428145.1 of Ericerus pela. Taxonomy (NCBI): domain Eukaryota; kingdom Metazoa; phylum Arthropoda; class Insecta; order Hemiptera; family Coccidae; genus Ericerus; species Ericerus pela. The sequence continues at coordinate 355,779 of WOFM01000516.1, forward strand.
ATCTGTTCTTCTCTGGTTTTACTGATAAGTGGTGACGGAATGTTTAAATTTATGGGGGGTTCTCCTTTATAACCGTGCATTAGGTAAAACGGATCGTGATTATTTAATCCTTCGATAGGTGTCATATTATAGGTCAAGGCTACGTTATGCACGTGGTCTGGCCATTCTTCGCTATCGGTACTTTCATATTTTGCTGACATTTTTTTTATTGTTCCGTTCATTTTCTCTACTTGTCCTTGAGTTTGTGGTGAATATGATGTAGAGTAGAATATTTTAATATCGTTATTTTTACAATAATTTTGCATGTATTTGTTTGAAAAATGAGTTCCGTTATCACACGTAATCTTCGTTGGTTTTCCGTAATGACGTATAATTTCTTTTAGGAATTTAATTACCGATTGTGCGTTTGGTTGGGTTACTGCTTTGGTCCAACAATATTTTGTTGCCTTATCTATTCCCTCTATGACAAATTTCTTTTCATTGATTGTGTTAAATTTTCCGATAAAATCAATTTAGATATGTGCAAGTTGTATGCATTCTTCAGGATTAATTGGTTTCAATTGTCTATATTTTTCATTAATGTTTTTATTAATTTGGCACTAATGGCACGAACGTACATGCCTCGAGACTATTTTAGGCATTTGTGTAAAGTAGTATCGAGCACGCGTTTTGGCAAGAGTTTTACAAATTCCAAAATGTCCTCCCCCACTTTGACTCCCATGACATATATTTAGTATCTGAGGTATGAGGGAGTCAGGAATTACTGGTACGGCATAGTGATATTCAGAGTGATCATTGCTTTTCCATAAAATTCCATTTTCATCAAGAAAAAATGGATTCAGGTTGCGTGATCTGCTCTTTTTTAAGCTTTTTCTTAATTCTTTTTCATTGCCACCTTCTAAAATTTTTATTATGATTCCCCAATATTTGTCTTCACGTTGTAAATCCCATAAGTTGTGGATTTCCTGATCTGTGATGTTGATTGGGTTTTCTATTTCGGAATTTTCTGAAATTTCGGAAAGTTGAGAATTTGAGGACGCATCAGAGTTTCCAGATCTTTCCAAATTATTGGATAGGATGGAACTTCGATCGTTTTCCAAATTGTCACTTTCTACGTCTGAATCTTTTTCTTTCTTTTTCATACTACGTGTTATTGCTTTAATTTTTTTCTCTTGTTTAATAATATTAGGAGGATCAGGTGTTCCTTCTGGTGTTATGAATTGACTGCTTCGAAACTCTGCATAATTGTCCTCTTCTTCTTCTTCTAGACAGGATAGATAATCAGCGATTTTGTTATTTTTGCCTTTAATGTGTCTGATTTTAAATGTGAATTCTCCTAATTTCGAGATTAGTCTATTTAATCTTGCATTTGGTTTCTTCATTCGGCTTTGGTATGTTAAAGGCTCATGATCCGTAAAAATATTAAATTCTTTGTAGACTAAAAATTCTCTGAAATATTCGTAAGTTTCAGTGATAGCCAACATTTCTAAATCAAAAGAACATAAGTGTTGTTGATTCTTAGGAATTTTCTTCGAGAAATATCCTATAGGGTGTGGCTCTTTTGTTTTTCTGTCTACTTGCATTATTACTGCTCCTATGGCTGTTTTTGATGCGTCTACTTCGACGTGTTTCAGCATCAGGGTCGTAGATTGTAAGAATTGGATCTGAGGTGATTAATTCTTTTATTTTATCGAATGCTTTTTATGCTTCGTCATTCCATGCTATTTTATTATTTGCCTTAACATTTTCTTTTCTTGTTAGGTCTGTTAATGGTGCTGTGATTTGCGAAAATTTTTTTATCATTTTCCAATAACAATTTGCTAAGCCAATAAATCTTCGTAGTTGACGTAACGTTTTAGGTGGTTGAGCTTCACGAATCGGTTTGATGTTTTTATCTAATGGTTCTAATTTGTTATATGAAATTTTATGTCCTAAATATTCGATACTTTCATTGAAGAAGCTACTTTTACTGGTTTTGATTAGTAGATTTGCTTCAACTAGTACTTTCAGGACTTCTTCCAAATTTCCTAGTGTTTCTTCAAAGGTTTTGCCAAAGACACAGATATCATCTAGATAGACTAATACTTTGTCTTCTAGGATATGGTTGAATAGATCGGTCATAGTTTTTTGGAAAATGCTGGGGCTCGCACTTAATCCCATAGGGATGGAGTTAAATACGTAACTTACTCCTCCAACATTTATTCCTGTTACCGCTTTTGATTCTTCATCAAGGGGAATTTGGTAGTATCCTTGATTGAGATCAATTGTTACGAAGTATTTTTTACCTCGTAACGCATCCCAAATTTTGGGGAGATGAGGGACTCTGCTCGTATCTTTTTTTACTATTTCATTTACACCTCTATAATCTACTAATAATCTATAAACTCCGTTCGATTTCTTTATAACAAATACTGGGCTCTCATATCTAGAGCTTGCTCTCTTAATAATACCATATTCTTCAAATTCTTTAATTTTCTTTCTAATTTCTCTTTTTTCAAAAATTCCCATGTGGTAATTTCTACGTTGAACCGGCTCGTCTGTTTTCAAGTAGACATGTGCTGGTTTTAATCTCGTAGGTTTTACCTTGGCAGGTTCTTCCGTATATATATGGATATATTTTTTTAGAACGCTTACTACTGCCTGTTTCTGTTCCTTCGTTAAATTTTTATTAATTTTCACTTGTGATCCTTCATTGTCGTGATTAACGCTGTCATCAGATCGGGTTATGCGGACAAGTTTTAGCATATCAACCTCTTCACCTTGGTTACTCGCAGTATCCCCCGATGTAATGCGTTGGATGCTGGGTTGGCCATGGCGGACGGAATTGGTCTGATGATCCCACATAGTTGGCTGTCGAAGCCTATAGCGTCCTAAAACTGTCCCTTGCGCAATCTGGGTGTCAAAGTGCAGACTTTAGAATCTTAAGGCTGGCCATCCTAAATCATCAACAATATATTCGCCTTCTAAACCATAACTTGTTAAAAACCACTCATCTGGATCTGCTTTTCCCATTTCTGGATCCAGGTTTACACAATATTCATTATTTACTTCTATGCAGAAATCTTTGTCTGCTCTAATGAATCCTTCGCAATTTTCTTCCTTAAACTTAATTATACTAAATGTTTCGCGTTTCCATGGTGGTCCTATTTTAAATAATTTTTTACTAAATAATATATCGGCATTATGTTGATCTAAAAAGTCGTATCCGAGTAGTAAAGGTGCGGTTACCTCAGAAGTTACGTATGCTTCCGCACCAAGGAGGAGGTCACCCATTTTTATGGTGATTTCTACAACTCCTTTAACGATTATTGCACTATCGTTAGCGGCTACCATACACACTCTTGCAGGTCTGATCACATTATCCTTTATAAGGTTGTATTGTACAAGCGTCACTTCAGAGCCACTTTTGACTGTTTCCTGTGTTTCATACTCTTCATGGCTCACAATGTTGCAGGGGATGATTAGTTTACGTCTTGCCCTAACTAATTTCATTGATGCACTACGGATATGAATTTTCCGATTATGCGGCGCGTGTGGATCTAACACTAGGAGAGCAGCGCAGTCCGGATGATAGACGTTGCCATTAAAAGCCCGAAAGTCATTGCCATTATATGGTATAGAGCAAACGGGCTCTACTGCAAGTTTTTTGGTTGTTGAGTGAAATTTTGTTGTTGGATGCTTGGAACTACATCAGGAGTTCGCAAGTTGTAAGAGGGTTGTTGTGGGCTACGTAATATTTTTGTGTGCCGACTGGCTACACTGCTGCTTTCGTTTCGTCGCCTCGTTTCTTTCTCTCGTAGCTGTAGACTATTGATAAAATGTTAGTTGGTTTTGGTTTTTCGTCTATCTTTTAGTCAGTTATTATTTAAAAATGTTTCGTGCACTTTTGTGCAAGTCTTGAGTTTAAAATATTAAAAGTTGAATAAAATAGTAAAATTTAAATGTAAAACTGTCAATTCTTTACATAAAAATGGTCCTTCGGGCCGGATACTCATGAGGCTTAACGTAAATTTGAGTAACTTGTAAAATTGAAAATTTTTGTAATGAGTTGCTGTTTGTGAAGCTTGGCTTTCGAGACCTGATCAAGTTCCTGTTGGCTCGTTGGTGACCCGAAGATATCAATATGGTCAATTCAGTCGACAGTGAAGGCGAGAAGGAGTACCTGAAAAAGCTGGTAAGAAAACGTGATTGCATGGCCAGAAGAATTGTTCGAATCGCTAGCAACCTAGACAATGTGAGCGCAGTTGACAGTCATGATGTGTCCATTGATGCTGCTCGTATTGATTGCGATGATTTAGAAAAGTGCTTTGCCGCGTTCGAGTCGACTCAAAATGAAATTGAAGAAGAGATTTCCGAAGACGAGTTGGCGCATCATGAAGCTGAGAGAATTCGCATCGAAGAATTGGTAAGAAATGCTCGAGTAAGTGCTTCGAATTTTATTAGACGTAGTGCAGCTCCTATTGAATCTTTAAATGCGAATACCACGCCCGTTGTAACGACTTCGGCGACCAAGATTAAGCGACCCGAGATAACCGTGCCTAAGTTTAGTGGCGAGGTTAAAAAATGGTCGGAATTTAGAAACGTATTTAAATCTTTGGTTATCGATGAAAAGTTGTACTCGGACGTTGAAAAAATGATTTATTTGAAGCAAGCAGTCGAAGGTAAAGCATCCGAGTTGATAGCGAATTTTGAAATTAGTCGAGAAAATTTCGCTAAAGCTTGGGAAAAGTTGCGTCGTCGTTACGAGAACCGCCGAGCGGTAATTAGTACGCATTTAGATGCTTTGTGTAAACTGCCTATCGCTAAGTTCGAGACGGAAGTAGCGCCTTTATTAGACGCTGCTACCGATGCAATCGAGTCGTTAAGTGCTGCCGGTGTTCAAAACGGTTGGGAGCTAATGCTGTGTCACTTAGTTTCTGCTAAATTAGATCCTGAAACTCGAAAACAGTGGGAACTTTTGATTGTTCAAGAAGAAGAGTACCCTACTTATGCAAAGTTAGAAAAGTTTTTGCATGAACGAGTGCGAGTTTTCGAGTCCATTCGTAGCACGAGCAGCTCCCCAAAGTCGAGTCAGAGTAGCAGTATTAAGAAAGAAAAACTGGTTGATCGCCAGAAAGCTTTGGTAACACAAGTTCCGTCACAAGTTGCTTCGAGAGAATCAACTGGTTTGAGTACTCGAGTTTGTTTCGATTGCGGTGCTTCGTCGCATGCTCTTCCAGATTGTAAGATTTTTCTTGCAAAGT
>WOFM01000516.1:365059-472253 GCA_011428145.1 Ericerus pela
GAATTACATTTACCATTCATCACTCGTAGGTAGCGCTAATGTATGAGCGTAGTGAAGACGTGACTGAACAACACCCCCCTACAGCTCTTTACGTAGAGAATACATTTATTTCTAAATTATGACGTTGTTTAAATTTACAAAAGAAATAAAAATTCGATACAGCCTAAAAATTTTAAAATTGACTAGACATTTAAATACAAAAATAATTACGTTACAAATATATCACAGTTATGTTACCAGAAAATGAAATTATGTCTATAGTTTCAGTTAGACAACAAAACGAACTAATATTAAAACATTTTATCACAGTTGTGTTACCATTAGTCACAAAAATTTTCAATTAACAAGCAATATAAAATTTAAAAATAAATACATGTTACAAAAATAGCAACTTTGATTAATTAAAAAATAAAAAATAAGGCAAAACCAATTCAACAAACGTTTGAATCGTCGAAGTAACACATATATTACAGGCAATCGGAGACCCACTAGAATACATTAAATATCGATCTCAAACGACAATCAGAGAACTCTCACCATTGACGCTTCCAAACTTCGAATACGTTGATTCCCCTGCAGCGAGGGGTACACAAATCATCCCTAACCTGTCAAGGGGCCAAATGGGCGTAGACAAAGCTGCCATCAGCGGCGAACAGTATCTTTTTAATTTAAACGACAACATTAGGGAGAGTCAAACATATCGGGAACAAGGAGCAGTTTCGAGGCGGCTTCAAGATGCTTCCTTCTGTCTAACGCTTTTGTTAGAATGTCTGCCTGCTGTTCGGATGTAGCAACCTGTTTAATCAGAATTTCTTTATTTTGTACAGCATCCAGAATGTCATAACACTTGACCATGAGTGCTTTCATTCTTTTATTTTCCCCTCCTTTTGCGACGTGCTCTGCAGAAATATTATCCTCAAATATATCAATTGGACCTTCTTCGCCGAGCAATAACGAGTGAGCAAGGCGAATTAGCCTCAGGTCGTCGAGTGAGTCATGCAAAGCTATTAGTTCTGCAGCGGTAGAGGATACTGCCATAAGTCGTTGTTTTCTAACGGCCCAACTAACTAAATCGCCGTTAGCAAAAATTACATAACCAGTTACTGACTTGCCTATTTCAATGTCCACAATGTCACTGTCAGTGTTACTCACACCAGGGGCATATGAAGCATCTACATAAGCTTCCAGATTTTCCTTTTTTGACTGGTATAATAGACAGTATGATTTAGTATGTAAAATGTATTTTATTATACGTCTGACATTCCGCTTATCCGAAGGTGTGGAATTGCCTTGGCGACGACTCAAATAATTCACTGCAAAAGCAATGTCGGGTCTCGTACCTCGAGCCAAGTACAGTAATGCACCAATCATAGATCGAAATTCTCGATCATCTACTCCTTTTTCTTTTTTGTTTATTTTTAGACCAACTTCCATGGGCGTATTTTGCCCATTGGCATTCTCAAGTCCAAATTTTTTAACTATTTTATCAATATAGGCAAATTGAGATAACTTTACCGTTTTATTGGTTCGATCTCTATCGATCTCAAACCCAACAAAACACTTAGGATTATACTCAATTTTCACATCAAAGTTTTTTACAAGACAATCGACAATATCAGTCTTCCAACTACCTTCACTTGTTACAAGCAAAATGTCATCGACATAAACAGCCAGAAAAGCTATTTTTTCATTAAATTTTCCTTTATAATAAAGACAACGATCTATTTTACTTTGGGTGAAGCCCAGTTCTTTTAATTTTTTGTCCAAAAGATTGAACCACGACTTTGATGAGGTCTTTAAACCATATATTGATTTGTTTAATTTCAATATACTATTTTGTGATTCCGGAACATAGCCTTGTGGTAAGGATAGGTACATAGGACGCCAAATTTCACCATTCAGAAATGCTTTTTGCACGTCAAATTGTGTCATTGACCATCCCCCTATTGGCCAATGAGATAACCCATCGGATCACCCATTGAGACACAACAGGGGAATATGTCTCATCAATTTGATACTCATTCCTGTCCTTACATCCTCGAGCAACAAGTCTCGCCTTTGCCACATACTCAGCTTTTTCATTTTGTTTCACGGTATACACCCACTTGGTGTCAATAATCTTACAACCTTTGGACCTAGGAACTTCTTCCCAAACTTTTAAGTTTGTCATTGCGTTGAATTCATCAACCATAGCTCTCTTCCATACATCTTTGAACACATTCGACTCAACCTCTGAATATTTTTGAGGCACACAGTCCTCCAAAAATCTCAAGTCTGTGTTTTTCTCTACACTGCATGCAGCTATCACAGGAATATTTGCACTAAACGACTCCTCAGACGGCTCAGGTAATTTTTCTATTTTATTTTGTTCTATGTCTTTTATATTTTTATTTTCGTCGAACCTAATATCACAACTTATTGACACTTTTTCTGTATCAAGATTAATTGTGAAGTATCCTGTATTTGTATAACCGAGAAGCAGATTTTTTTCGGACCTCTGCATAAATTTTGGGTCCACTCGCGTTTCGCCTTTCTTTTTGGCATGCACAGCAGATTGGTTACGCACTTCTATCGGAATGTGCTTGTAAGCCAAAGCCCCAAAAGTTTTTAAATTTTTTAAATCCGGTTTACGACCAAAAAACATCTCATGTGGAGTCTTATTATCTGGATTGCTCCTGCATGGTGTTCTATTACTCAAATAGCAAGATGTGGTTGCCGCAAATGACCAATATCGCATCGAGAGCTGCGAGTCGAACAACAATGCACGCGTCTTTTCGCTGATCACGCGATTTTGCCGCTCAGCAAGCCTGTTCAGCTCAGGTGAATATGGCACTACCAAATCAAGCTCAACCCCATGCTCATCGCAAAAATCTCTCATTTTACGATCTGTATACTCACGAGCATTGTCACATCTCAACACTGAGATAGGTGACTCAGGGTATTTATTTTTATTTCTCATAAAAAATGTTTTGAATTCTTCATTTGCCATGCTCTTTTTTTCGATTGGCACAATGATAGTGAAATGGGAAAAATTGTCAATAAACGTTATGATATATCTTTCACCCCTAAATGATTCAACAAATGGCCCCATAATGTCAGTAGATACGATTTCCAGCTTCCTACTGGGTTTTAGACGAATTCCGTGATGGCCTAATCTGTAGGATTTAGCCGACAGACAAATTTCACAATTTCTGAAATCATCGTCTTTAAACACCAAATTTGGAAAACCAGCTGAGCTTTCTCTCAAGTAATTCAAATATTTCGCATTTACATGACCTAATCTACGGTGCCACAATTGTTTCATTTGGGTTGTTTTCAACAACTTCACCTCGGAAGTCTGAGATGCCTGACTTGAGCTAACAACCTACTTACTCTCATCGATCTCTTCTCTTTTTTTATCTTGTTCCGTATTTTCATTTTGTTTTTCATTTTCTTTTGTGTTTTCAATCTGCGGTCCCGGGCGCACGTCGACTTGAGTATCTATATCGCACTCTGGCAAAACTTCCAATTCGACCTCAAAGTCGCTCCAATTCGTCTGTTGACTTTCAAGCTCTCTATTTTCATCTTCCTCATCAGCAAACATAGCTCCACATTCACCTTTTTGTATCATTTCCATCCTCTCAAAATCTAAAACCAGTCCACTGCCATTACTGTACGCCGTAGCTAATTTTTGTTTAGTCTGCCTAACGTAGATATGCGCCTTTTTTCCTGACATAACTACTTTGAACACACCTTTTCGTGTCAAACGTGTTGTTGAAAACAGATCATGTTCTAACTCTTCAGAATAATATACATCTTCCAAGTTAATAATCTCCTGTTGACGCCTATTATTTTCCAACATTACGGCAAGCTGACCTTTATGAGTAGCGTAAAATACAGCATCCTTTTTGGCTGACACAAGTTTCAACGGAGGATTAAGTTTTTGAACATCATACATATTTTCAAGGGAATTTACAAGAAACTGCTGAGTACCGGAATCGAGCAAGAATTTCTCAGTTAATTGAATATAAGGCCTTTCCTCCTCAAACAAACTATTCAAAGAGGAATTACTAGACGAACCAGCAGAATCAGAATCGCTGTCCACTGTTTGGACCATCGCCGCATAATTGATTTTTTCTTTTTCCACTTTTTTTGTGGATTTTTGGTCATTTTTATTTATTTGTGGTTTAGCAGACGGACATTGACTAACATAATGGCCAATACCGCCACAATTAAAACATTTTATTTCTTTTTTGCTTTGTTTAGGCTCTGTTTTGCTTTCATTTTTTTTTTCTTTCAAAATTTTGTTTAAATCCCGAATCACTAGACCCATGTCTTTTTTCCTTATCTTGGTTATTACCCCGATTATAATTATCAAAACGTTTATTAAATTTATTAAAATTATTTCCATTTTGGAAATTATTGGAATTCACATTCCTTTTTTCTTTTTGCTCACTATAGAGCTTATTGTTTTGATCAATCAATAACCAGTGCAAAACCTCGATAGTTCTTTTTTCCAATGGAAAACTACGAAATTCTAATAACGAAATTTCATAATCCGAAGGCATGGCCATACACAAGTGTTCAGTCTCGTCAGCCTCAGAAAGAATACTTCCAGAATCGCGTAACTCGCAAACTGTCTTCGAAAATAAATCAAGAAATGACCGCATATTCCCCCCTGAGCGAAATCTCATCTCATAGAATTGTCTTTTTGCATTGATATTGTAAATGGGCGTAGTGCCACGGTATCTAGAGTCTAATTTTGCAAAAATATCGCCAACGGAAACGGCATCCCTTATTTTCTCAATAATATCAAAACTCATACGATCAAAAACAATCGCTTTCGCTTTTTCCTGTTTTTTAATGTATTCCTTCTGCTCCGACATTCTTTTTTCTGATTCCACCTTGTATACCGCTAATTCAGTCTTTTTATCATCTAAAATTTCAGCAAAACCTTCACCTCGCAAAAAACACATCACCATCAGTCTCCAGGCCTCATAATTTTGCCCGTTGAACTTGTTTTTTGGTGTTTCATTTGACATTTTTCAATTTTTAATTTCAGAAAAGCGAAACAAAATTCAGCAATCAGAAAACCAATCCTCAGAAACCGTCCTCTGATGCCAATGGATCGAGTACCTCTAAATGTATCTCTCAACGATCTCCCGAATTCAAAATGTAAAAATCAAATTTCAAATTCTCTATTGATAACCGCCAAGTTCAGAGCAACAAATCCAAAAATGATCAAAACGAGCAGGGATCACAAAATTATTATCTAAATAGCTCATAAGATCGCAGAAACAATTTTCAATATGATCAATAATCATTAAATAAACGATCAATACCGTTTTCAAATCAAAATTTCAACTTTAAATTCAAAATCCCATAATGCAAAATTCTATCAGAGCCCAATGACCCGATCTAACTGAATTACAACCCACAATCCAAAATATTCATTCACAAAACGAAATATATGCAAACAAATACATGAACTATTAGTGGAAATGCATAATGTACGAGAATATTATTGATTCAAATTAAAACTGTTACAAAATTACTTGTTTTCAAGTTCAAACTAGATACCAGATTTAGCAGCTTTTCTTGTCTTTACTTGCTGGTAACGGTTTCAGATTTGAATTTTTCAGCAACAAACTGATGATTTCAAACGGCGAAATTTCAAAGGTTTTTACCTCGGAGGTTTTCGATACCCTTTCTGCGATCCAAATTCACCTGCCAACGTAACCCGATGACCAAATTTGGACTCCTGCAGCTTCACAATCTTTCGTTTTTCAGCTTCGATGATCAGAATCAGCGGACACAAGGACGGCCAAATCCAACCAAACGACAAAAAACGGATGGGAAATTATTAATTATGTGAAGTAATGAACATAATAAAACATGATACTTTGCTGTTTGATGAATTTTCCACGTTTCAGCTACCGCCATATTGATTCTTCCAGCAATGATTTGGCAAAAAATTGAATGAACTGGATGTGTGAACAATCACTTTCAGCGGATATGTCGGCTGAAATTCACATTGATTTCCCCAATTTGGCGAATGAATTACATCCCACAAACAGCAAAATGAAACGAATCATACAGAAAAACAAAATTATTAATTACTTACAACATTCTAAATTTTTTGATTCCAATCACTTGAATGAAATACTACGAACGAAAAAACGAATTAATCACTGAAAAAAATTTCCCAAATGCTCTGCTATCATGTTGAGATTGTTAAAAATGGCCATTAATAACAATGAGGATCTTTCATTTGAGAGATTAATTTTCTAGTTCAATGAAAAACAAACGTTGTTCTCATCACAAAGGTTTAATGCCCAGTAAACATATAACACGGCCATGATGCCAAAGTAGATAGATAAAGCCTGGGTAGAATACCACAGGTGAAACGAATAACCACAGATACGAAAGAATGAATCGAATTACATTTACCGTTCATCACTCATAGGTAGCGCTAATGTATGAGCGTAGTGAAGAGGTGACTGAACAACATTTTGTGATGCGCAGAACTTGTTCCTTTAAATAATTATAACCTGTAAATCTGTAACTCTGCTATCTTACTATGTGAAGCTTGTTTGGCCATTTTACCTAAAGGTTTGTGATATGATATTCTGTCAGTTTTAATTCGCCTGTCATGGTGGTTGTTAATAAAATTCGTGAACAGTGAATTGGTGTTTAATCATTACTTTTTATAAAATGAACTTATAATTCAATAATTCACTAACACTTAGCGCAACTATTCTCAATAACGCGTACTAACAATATTCAGGTTGTGCGAACAAACACGACTTTTTTCATTCGCTCACCCGAGAAAGCTGAAACTCATTTCCCACTCAAACTTTAATCTCGTAATGGAGGGAGATCGTTCATCTTCCTCAAACTTGTAATTTGTAATTTTGATCATTGCATTACAGTATCTCTAACTAACTTGTTTCTTTCCTTGGATTTCATCCTCACTTCACCTATTGTTGTTCTACACTCCACCTGCACTCGCTTACTAACCTTTAGCTCAACTACTTTTGATAACGCGAACTAACACTATTCAGGTTATGTGAACAAACATGACTTTCTTCATTTGTTCACCCGAGAACGCTGAAACTCATTTCCCACTCAAACTTTAATCTCGTAATGGAGGGGGATCGCTCATCTTCCTCAAACTTGTAATTTGTACTTTAAATCATAGCATTACAGTATCTTTAACTAACTCGTTTCTTTCCTTGGATTTCAACCTCACTTCATGGTAGGCAGAGCTGCGATTCCTGAACAGTTAGTACAGAGTGATACTTAATCTTTCATTTTGATTTTTTGCTATAGTATACTAAAAGTTAAAGGAACTATAAGCCTTTTTTTCGTTAAAAAGTTAATTTTTTTTACGAAGTATAATTTAATTCATAAGTTGTTAACTCAGTGGATTTTTTTTTCGTTAATTTTTTTGAAAAAGTTCATCGAAAATTATTTGAAGTATATCAAATTACGTTGGCGTCAAAATAGTTTAATGCCATTTTAATCATCTTCCAAAAAATACTGGATCTTTTTTTGCGGTAAGGTGAAACAAAAAAGGATTTTCACCGTGGGATTGCAGATTACTTCGGACCTGGATCGTCTCTTACAGTAAAGTGAATCAACAATTAAAATCAAAATCGGAAATTGCTGTTACGTCGAACTCAATTATCGTGATCTTCGAACGCCATCATCCGCTAAAAATCATCATCGAAATTTCATCGTTCAAGTGCTGTTGCTCAACCAATCTGTATGCTGCCAAGACTGAAATTTTTTGAGGATGATCTGAGACTAATCCGAGTACTGACGCATGGGAAAATGCCAATTACTCACAAACTCAATTGGGAAATATTCAACGGAATTCCGCAGATTACGGGTAATGTAATTTTCGATAATTTCAAATTATATATTTCATTTACTATTGAGGAAAACAAAGGGATATATTCAGTGATTTTGTGGGATATTGAGTAACATTCATAATATAAAATATTTTTTTTCCTCTTTCAATTATTTTTTTTACCTTCAATTTCCAAAACGCTTAATTTCAAGAACCCCTTTAGTTCGGTAAAAATCAAGTGAAATTTCACAGGATGATTAATCTTAAAAATAAGTTCGAATAAAGCAGGTTACAAATGATAAGGTTTTGGAAACAAATCGCTAATTGCACATCAAACTGTGAAGGAACAATTAAAATTAAAGAAAAAGATTACAAAAAATTATTAAATATTTTTGAAAATGAAAAAATAACAGACGTAAGAATCAATTTAATTGAATTTCCATCCTGGAAAAAATTTTCAGGAGAAATAATTTTAGAAACTTTTTCAGTAGATGTTAGTGGAATAATCCATTATAAAAGAAGTATCAAAGTCGCAAAATTTGTAGAAATTTTGAAAAATATTTTCAGTATTCAAGCTTTGGACTCAATTGAATCTTTCAGAATTTTCCTTGAAAATTTTGAGAGAGAAAATCCTCTTTAAAAATAAGAAAATTCTTTTGTTCAAAATACTAATGCACAAACGTGAAAATCTTTTACAATAAAATATTATAGATAGCTTTCAAAAATAATTTTCAATAGATTCTTCGTTATATAAATTTACAAGGATTCAAAATCAAACAAGGTTTTTCAAAGTACACTTTTGAAATATATTCTCAATTGGAATATTTTTTTTTCTTTCTTTCATACTTTAAGATATAATATACATATGAATAATATTACGAAAATTAATAATTTAAATAAAAATAATTATCAATTAAAATAAAATAATTTCTTTTTCTTCTTTCAAATAATAAAATAAATTTTTTTCAAATTATTTTCTTTGGAAAATAAATTTTTTTTTTTAAATTTTTTTCCAAAATTGAGTTGTTAGAGTTAAACACATTACCTAGTACTCCAGAAAGTATGAATACAGCAAGTGAAAGAACCACTACTCCATCCCCTCAAGGAGGATCAAGCTCTGGGAGTACACACCCTCAAGTACATTATGTCATGCCAGCTGATGAAACCATAGGTCTGATACAAGGTCCAAGTGGGAAAATATTTGATAGTCAATATTATTTGGACTGGAAACGTATGATCATAACTTTAATAAGGGGTTTGGGATATTGGGATGTTTTTGGTCCACACCCTAAACTAAAAATTTATATTGAAATTATGGATAATTTACAATACAGACCATCTTCAAATTCAGCTAAAGCATATTTTAAGAAACAGGAATGCGCAAAGGCATTTATTATGGAACGTATGACATACAATGTATCAAAGCAAATTAGGGAATGTAAAACAGTGGATCAAATTTTTGGAAAATTAGATATAACCTATGGTTCTAAAACAAAAATAGTTGCAAATATGGCCAAGTCAAAATGGACTGCTTTTTGTTTCACACCTGGTGGAAATATAAGAGGTTTCTTAAATAAATGGGATATTCTAGTACAAGAAGTTCGTGATGCAGGAAAATAAGTATCTGAGGAAGAGGAATTAGAGAATCTTCAGTTAGCATTAGGATATGAACAAACTATTGCTAAAATGCAATTTGATAATCTCCCTGAAAACAGAAAAAATATAGAAGTATTTAAACAAATATTAAAAGAAGACGGTGACCAAAAAATGAGAGATAAACAAATTAAATTACAATATCAATCGTCTAATAAGAAATTTGATAATAATGGAAACAAATTTAGAAATAATAATACAAATTATAATAATAATAAAGGCAATAGATGGAATAGAAATAATAATTATAGACGAAATAATAACGGAAATTGAAATAATAATGGAAATAATAATGGAAATAATAATCCAAAAAATGAAAATATTAATCAAAACAACCAGAATAATTATAATAAAAATTCAAATAATAATAGAAATAACAATCAATCACCTAGAAAAAATAATAAAGAAGAAAGA
This sequence comes from Ericerus pela, assembly GCA_011428145.1. Classification (NCBI taxonomy): domain Eukaryota; kingdom Metazoa; phylum Arthropoda; class Insecta; order Hemiptera; family Coccidae; genus Ericerus; species Ericerus pela. The sequence goes on from WOFM01000516.1 coordinate 374,961, forward strand.
TGCTTCATATGTAATCAAACAGGACATTATAAAAATAAATCCCCTGACTATAAATCCAAAAATAAAGAACAAAATAAAGAAAAACCAAAAAATAAGGATAAAAATGAGGAGGAAAGACCAATAAAATTATCATACATTTTTAAAAAATATAATAATAATGAAGATTGGCTTTTAAAAAAATTAATTAAAGATAATACAAAAAATGAAAAATATATACCACTAAAAAAAAAATGTTACTTGATGGGGAGGCGGAAGTCCATCTTACATCAAATATTGAAAAATTAATTAAAGTAACAAAATTTAAAATACCTGTAAAATTACAATGTGCACTTAAAGACACATATTTATATGCTACACATATGGGAAATATGAGAATATTAATAGAAAATGAAAATAAAATTCAAACAGCAATCGAATTATTAGAAGTCCATTATGGACCAGATCTGTCATTAGATATTATGTCAGGAATTAAGGTGACAGAATCCGGGATATTACAAATGGATCAGGAAAAAGAAAAGATACAAACATACTTTATAGAAACAGGAGACATTTTATTTACTTCTTATAAAATTGATGGTGTCTTTCCAGTAACTATGATTATATAAACATACCAAAAAAATGTATGCCTGTCACACAGAACCAAAGTGACGACAAATGGGATTCCTTTTCTGTTGAAGTAGAAATAGAAGAAGAGGAAGAAGAACCCAACAATAATAATAATTTTGAACAAAATAACGAAACTAATAATAATATAGAAAATAATACTATAATAGAGAATAATAATAATGAGGATAACAATAATAATAATAATAATAATAATAATAATAATAATAATAAAAATTTCAGATAATTCATTGGAATTAATTCAAAATAACACAAATAACCATAAAAAAATGATTTAGCATAGACGATTGGGCCATTTGAATGGAAAATATATGAGATATTTACATAAAGTCACAACACGAATTCCTAAAACAATGAATTTCAAAGATGATGATTTCATTAACTGTGAAATTTGTAAATAGCCAATAGCCAATGTCTAGGTCATAACAATGTTAGAAATAAACCCCAAAGGAGATTGGAAATTATATCTTGCGATATTATGGGACCCCTCACACCTACAATAGCCAATCAAAAATACATACTGACATTCATTGACAATTATAGCAAATACACCTTCATGATACCAATATCAAATAAAAGCCAAGTATTCACAGAATTTAAAAAATTTTTTTCTCAATGAAAACCAAATTCCCCGAAACACCAATAAGTCAAATAAGATGTGACAATGCCAAGGAATATACTGATCAAAAATTAGTAAAATTTTGCGAAGAAAATGGAGTACAAATAGAAAATGTGGTTCCTTACTCACCAGAACTAAACGGAATAGCTGAACATCAAAATCAAACACTGTTGAAAAGAGTAAGAAGTTTACTAATTGATGATTATCTAGATATTAAGTATTGGGCACATACAATAGCTACAGCTGCATACTTAATAAATAGATCACCAACAAGAATAAACTTAGATTATAAAACTCCATACGAAATTTTTTTTGGTAAAAAACCAAATTTAGAAAATTTAAAAATTTTTGGATCCTTAGTATATAGACACATTCCACTGGAAGTACAACAGAATGCCACTAAATCAAAAAATAAAAATGAACAAAGAATCGACCCAAAATTTGCACCAAGGGGAGAAAAGGGAATACATATGGGATATACCACTACAGGATACTGCATTAGAGATCCTTTTTCAAATAAATTTAATATATCTTGGGATGCTAAATTTGACAAAAATAAAAATATATCAAATTTAAAACATTGTGAACAAAAACTGGTACTCAAACCAGCAAATTTTGTAAAAAATTTAGTTAACATAAACACTTTCAACATCACAAAAACTATAGATAATAGGTGGATCGAAGATTGTATACCAACATGCTATAAAGATGTCAAGAATAATCCATTCAGAAAAGAATGGATGAAGGCTATTGAAGATGAATTTGTTTCCCTGGGGGAAAAGGAGGTCTGGGAACAAGTAGATTATGATAAATCATTAAAAACCATAGATACAAGATGGGTTTTTGTAACCAAACCAAATGATGAACGATACCACCAACCAAAAGCAAGATTAGTTGCTAGGGGTTTTAAGGACAGAACTGAATACGAATTAGGACAAGTATTTGTTCCGGTTATTCCAATTTGGATAGTAAGATGGTTCCTATCGATAGTTAATAAATACGATTTGGAAATGGTACAATATGATGTAAAAACAGCATACCTAAATTCCCCTGCCATAGTCCCCATATATTTAAAACCTCCAGAAGGTTTATTAATGAAAAGCAATAAATTATTAAAACTCAAAAAATCAATTTAAGGCTTAAAAACATCGTCCAAATCATGGTATAATTTAATAAACGAATATGTTTTGAAAATGAATTTTAAAAGATCTAAAGCAGATAAATGCTTATACTTTAAAAAATCAAATGAGAAAATAATTTTTATGATTACATATGTTGATGACATATTAATAGCATCCAATATCTCAGAATGGATAAAAAATGTAAATGATTCCTTTCAAAAAAGATTCACTATGAAAATAATTGATAATCCAAGATTTTATTTAGGATTCGAAATAATAAGAAATAGAAGGGAAAATACAATAACACTAATACAATCAAGGTACATAGAGAAAATATTGAAAAAATATAATCAAAACGAATCAAATTTCATAAATACTTCCATAGAAACATCTTTAAAAATTGAAGAAGATGAAAACTGCACAGATGATACAGAATATCGTTCAATGATTGGGGCTCTGTTATACCTAGCTAGAATAACAAGACCCTAAATCTAATTTGCAGTAAACTTTTTCTCAAGATTCCAAACAAAATCAAATTCTAAATTAAAAAATCATGTTAGACGAATATTTAAATATGTGAACACCACAAAGGAATTTTCAATTAAATTTACCACAGACAGTAAAGGCATACATTCTTTCGTAGATGCATCATATGCCTCAGATGTAAAAGATCATGAAATAAAAATATCAAAATCAAATTTAGGAAAATCTATATCAGGATTCTTAATATATCTAAATGGGGATTTAATAAACTGGAATGTAAGAAGACAAACGATCGTAGCCACAAGCTCAACTGCTGCTGAAATAATCGCGGTATTTGATGCTTTAGACGACATACAAGTTACATTCCTTTTACAAAAAGAAATATTTGCAAAAAATGACCCTGTAAGAATCTTTGAAGACAATATATCAGCCCTTAGAATAATGATGGGAGGAGCTCAAAAAAGAGCTAGAGCTTTAATGATAAAATGCTACGCCATAACACAGTCATTAGAGGATAAAGAAATTGAATTCAAAACTGTTGGTACGAATTCACAATTAGCAGATATGCTAACAAAAAGGCTTGATAAACTGAAATTCAGAAACTTAGTCAACAAAATATTGACAACATCAAATATATCACAATAAAATTTTTCGAAACCAAAATGATTATATGGGAAAATCATTTATTTCAAAGGGGAAAGGAATATAGGTACTCGTAACTTAAAAAACAAGTCGTCACAAATTGCTGAATATAAAAATCTCTTCCTTTTACAGCATAGTACCTGAAAATATAATGTTCGAGAAAAGAAAAGAAAAAAAAGTTCAAACAAAATTAATAATATATTATATTCTTTAGGCCAGAAAAATACTTGTTGAAACAAAATTTATTTTCGTGTAGGTATTCATTGTCATCTCTGCAAATTCAATGTTCGAACCAACAGAGACTTGAATACAAATCATTGACATGATTTCACACGTTTGGTTGATATTAGTTTATCACGTTTCGGAACACCCTTATTCAACAAGTATTAAACCAATTTGAACAAAAAAACTTTTCTCAAACAACATGGAATATCGAAAAATACCCGAATCGAAAGACGTTACCACAATATAATATGTCGATAAATAACTTCGAAAATAAATCGAAATATCTGTTACGATCGAATAATAATCTAGTCATTTTTTATTTTTATATAATCTATTTTATTTATTTTGTTTGGGAAATGAACATAAATGTACAATAATACGATAATTGAAAATTAATTATTTATAATATTCGTTCTCGCGATAATTCATGTTTGCTCGTTTCGTTGGACTACACTCCACCTGCACTCGCTTACTAACCTTTAGCGCAACTACTTTCGATAACGCAAACTAACACTATTCAGGTTATGCGAACAAACATGACTTTCTTCATTCGTTCACCCGAGAACGCTGAAACTCATTTCCCACTCAAACTTTAATCTTGTAATGGAGGGGGCTTCCTCAAACCTGTAATTTGTACTTTAAATAATTGCATTACAGTATCTCTAACTAACTCGTTTCTTTCCTTGGATTTCAACCTCACTTCACCTATAAAGAAAAAAATGTCAAGTCCCAAACCGATGACAAACAAAATGTTTACTTTGTTTGTGCACGGTTGGTTGCACTGGCGTTGGGTCCTAACTTTGACTATACAGAATTAACATGGACTGCTATTTGATTGAAAAATACGTACAAAATTTTGTTATCAATTGCCAAGACATAGGAGGAAAAAGTTAGTCGGGTTGGGTTAATAATGATTTCAATGTGATGTGAGGAAGTATGCTTTATATTTAGAAGAGAAATTAATTACGAACAACTAACTCAATTCTAAATGTAATTTGACTTGATTTAATTCATAAATAAAACTTGAACACTATAATAATAGGAAACTAATTTATTATAAGAAAGAAACATATTAACATAGTATTGCCATATTGAAAACAACAAAGTTGAATGAGCGTCACCTCTTGACCAGAAAACAGAAAGTGATAGAGAAAGACACAGATAAAAACGACGAGAACTTGACTGTAGGAAATCTTGATTCAGTAGTACCAACTACTGATATCTAACACCCCCTTCCAGGAGAGTGTCGAGCCGTTTTTATTGGAACCTCTTGATAACAAATATTCTTGATTTATCACAGAAACTTGAGAAATCACAGCAGCTTGAGTAATCACAGGAACTTGAGTAATCACAGGAACTTGAGTTGACTTAACCTTAACAAAACAAAACGAGTATGACGCTCCAAAAACAAAACAAACTTAAAATCTTATATTTTGGTCATAATACTAAACAAAATTGAGCAAATAAAATCACAAAATTAATTGACCAGAAAAAAAGGAAAAACGTCCAAATTAACAAACAAAATGAGAATCATAAAATTAATACTTGGTAACAAGTCACCTGCAAACAAAATAATATTAGTATTTTCAAATAAAAATGACACTTAAAACTAATAAGTCTTCCTGAAATAGAACACATGATTAAACAGGAACAAAACAAATATAAAAATATAAAAGTATCTGAAAAAGAAAAGACAGTTATTAATATTATTCTTGATCGAATGTTCGAATTCATCTTGATGGAATACATCTGGAACAATAAACAGATATATTGGTATTTCACCAAATTAAATAGATGAGTTCATCAGACTGCTTCATATCAATTTGGTCTTGATAATAAAAGAAAGAAACTTGATTTAATAAAAATGTCGACTCTTGAGAAAAATTAATTTACTTGAACTAAACTTGTCTTTATTTCTTGAGGTTAGAGTCAATATTACATCATAATTTTGAGTCTATGTATCGATCGATGAATTATATTCAACAAACCAGGAAAATACGAAACTCGTACCCAATTTGGAATTATCCGAACTTGAGTAAATATTTTCTTGATTCTTGAACTTGAAACTTGATTTACTTGACCGTTAATATTTTTCTAAAATTTATACAACTTACAAATTTTGAGAAATTTCTTCTATTTATGAATAACAGAAGTTTAACGAATTTTCATTTATGAATAACAAAAATTTTATTAGCTTGACTTGACTTGAACAATAGAGATGGTAACTTGATAAATTAGAGTTTTCGGATATACTTGAGTGACTCTCTTGACTTACCATCTTAATTGTTTAATAGTTTTTCATGTAAGAACTTATGTTGCTGAGCCGTAAGAGGTTTTGTTAAAATATCAGCAACTTGATTGTTTGTTGATACGTGAACTATTTTGAGTAAGTTATCACGAACATACTCTTTTACCTTGAGATATCAACGTTTGATATGTTTAAGTTTACCATGTTTATAGAAGATAGATAATAAGTTACAAGTAGACTGATTATCTTCATACACAGTAACTTGAGTTTTAAACTGAGGAAAAGTTTCTTCAGTTAATCTACTACAATAGAGCATATGACTTGAGGCAACAGCAACAGCTACAAACTCGGCCTCAGTAGTTGACTCAGCAATTACGTCTTGTTTTCTGCTGCCCCAAGTGATTGTATTACCAAACTGTTTAATACAATAGCCAGTAGTGAATTTTCTTGACTTGTCTGCTGCGAAGTCAGCATCAATATACGCAACAATATCTTCATCAGGACTTGAATAGGTTAAACCTAATGTCGGAGTGTGTTTTAAATAACGAACTACATGACTTACTAAAGTACGATGTAACTCTGTAGGTTTTTCTTGAAATCTAACTAAGAAACTTACCGCAAAAGAAATATCTGGGCAAGTAGTATTAGCTAGATATAAGAGTGACCCAATAGCCGTCCTATACGAGTTATGAGGAGGTAGGGGTGTTTCTTGAATTTTTGTAAAATTGGCGAAAGAGTTCATAGGAACTAAACAATCACCACAATTTTCTAACTTGAATTCGTGAATTAGGGTTTTGATGTAATCCTCTTGCTGTAGACAAAGATTACCAGTGTTATTGTCAATTTCAATTTGAAAACCAACATAACGACTTGGGGAACCTAAGTTCTTGACTTCAAAATTTTCTTGGATGAACTTGATAGCATCTTGAACAACTTAATCGCTAGAGCCCATAATTAAAATGTCATCAACATATGCTAACATTATGACAAAATTATTACCACTTGATTTCATGAAAATGCAGCCTTGATGTAATATTGGTTCAAAACCCTTACTCTTGAGAATTCTTGAAAATTTTACATCCCATGACCTAGGTGCAGTAGCTAACCCATACACAGCTTTATTTAATGTAAGAGCATAAAGTTTATTGTCGAGATCAATACCCTGAGGTATTGAGATGTATTTATCTAGATCAATTTCACTGTTAAGAAACGCAGTCTTGATATCTAGCTGTGTAATTCTTAACTTAAGTTTACAAGCTACAGAAAAGAATCAACGAATTGTGGTGAGTAGGTATCTTGAGTTGAATATTTTTCTTGATCAACAGCACCAACTATTACAAGGCGAGCTTTGAAAGCTCCATCAGGCTTAATGGTGAAAATCCTTGATGACCCTTAGTATTTGATTTTGGGACAATACGCCAAACCTTGTAACAATTTAGAGACTTGATTTCTTAAGTAATTGCTTCCTTCCATTTGGGCCAGTCAGCTGATTTTAATGCCTCTTTATACGATTGAGGTGCATTTGGAGAAGAAACCTCTGTTTCATCTCTTTTATTATTCGCATCAAAAATACGAAAAATTTGCACTGAGCCATCAATCACTTGACTTTCTTGAGAAAGATCCCAATTATAATCAATTTTGATTACCTCATCTTGGGAATTATCTTCACCAACTTGAACTTAAACAACAGGAGAAGCAATATCCTGGTTGGGACTTGGACTTGAATTTTCTCAATTTTCTACCAAACTATCATTATAAGCAACATTAGTAGATAGAGAATTATCTTGATTTTCAACTTGAGTTAAATATTCATCAGGAAAATCTAATTCTTGATTACTAAATTCTTGAATAGTTTCTTGACGTTCATTAATAGCATCCCTAAATGTTTTACTTTCGTCGAATTTGACATTACAAGAAACGTTAGTCTTTTTAGTAGCAGGATTATATAAAATATAACCTATTTTAGTATACCCTACTAAATATTGTTTTGTACTAACTACATCAAATTTTCGACCAGTGGGTTGATTTTCTTAAAGTACATAAGCCAGACAGCCAAATACGTGAATACTTGATTAATCAGTCTTATTTCCATAAAACATTTCATAGGGTGTCTTGAAATTTAGTGCTCTGTGTGGTGACCTATTATATAAATATTTGGTAGCATCAGCAGCTAAGCCCCAAAAGGAAGTAGGAAATCCACTCTCTTGAATTAATGAACAAATCATGACCTCAATAGTTCAATTAGCCCTCTCAGCAGTACCATTATGCTCACTAGTATAAGGACTAGAGGTTTCTCTTTCAATTCCTAATTCTTCAATTAACTGATCCATGGCCTGATTAACAAATTCAGAACCATTATCACAACGTAAGGTTTTACATTGACCTTCTTGAGGGAATTGAGCCTTAATTCTCTTGACATACATCTTGAAAAACCTAGTCACTTCATTCTTTTTCTTGAGTGCAAAAATACTAATATAACGAGTATAATCGTCTAAAAATACTAGCAAATAAATATTTTTCTTGACAAAGGTAGGAGGAGAGATTGGGCCAATCACATCAACGTGAGTTAATTCACCTGATCTTGAGGCCCGTTCACGATCTTTATCGAAACATTTACGAGTCATTTTTGTTTGGTTACAAACTTGACAATCTTGAAATGTGTCCGGACATATTATGTCCGGGACACCAATAGCAACAGAACAAAGACGATATAAATTTGGAGAAGAAATATGTCCTATCCTACGATGCCAAATATTCCCTTCATTCACCAATTTTATTCTCTGTTCGTCACTTATCATTTTCTTGATTTTTCAATTTTTTCTTTTACCAGTTTTCGTACGATAAATTGGTAACAAATTCGAATTATTCTTAATATTACTTGAATTTTCTTGACTTGATTCCCCCTTCGAATCCTGCACAATTTTACCAGAATTTGCGGAATCGATATTACTTGATTTATTTTGTTGACTTTTACTTGACTCCATTTTATCAAAATCATTGATCCAGAAGTCATCAACATCTGAACTATCAGTAGCAACATTAGACCCATTACTATCAGACTTTTTGTTACCAGACGATTTACTTGATTTGGGGGACTTGACTTGACTTTTATTACCCAGACCACTTTGATTAGCAATTTCTGACGAACTCAGATCATTAGTATACTCAGATAATAAAATTGATTTACCTTTAAATATTCTTGATAAAGCCTTTTTGTAGTTCTTGATATTTTTATTCGTACTTGAGGAGACAAATTGGTATCTATCTTGACTTGATACTATCTTGATAAGTGGTTTATTCAACCCAACCTCTTCTTGCCTGTGAAATGTAACTTGATTAGACTCGAAGAGTAACTTGATGTTATTGTCATTAACAAATTGCTTAACACTAATAAGACCATTTGCTAGACTGGGAACTACTAAGACTTCTTTCAAAACAAAGGTAAATATTCTTGAAGACAATTTGTGATTTAGGGTAAAAAATATCATACCCTCACTCGTAGCTTTTAGAACACTATCTTTGCCAGCTTGTCCCAAAGTTTTATCTTTTGGGAAAGCTCGATAGTTTAAAACTTGGTGAATGTGAGCTACAGCATTATTTGTGGCCCCACTATCAATCACGAAAACATCTGTATCTTGATTTATCACATCTTGATTTAACGAATCTTGATTATTAATTACATTTAAATTAATTAAGTGCAACTCACTTGAAATACTATTAGGATCCGGTTGCGACGCAGGACAATTTCTGGCTTTGTGACCTGGTTTCTGGCAATGGTAGCAGACTTTCTTGTTGCCGTTGAAACATTTGTCTGCCGTGTGACCATTCCAGCCACAGTCCTTGCACCGGACTTTCCTATCTTGATTTTCTTTCTTGACATCTTGATTTTGCTTCATAGGTGTTGAAGGAGTTGTCTTGATACTTGATTTGTTACTTGATTCGTCGAGAGACTTATAATTAACATTACTTGACGAGGAACTTGATGTTGGAGCAGGAGATTTACGCAATAAATAAAATACAGAAAAAATAGTCAAGTATTACACTGATTACTTCTGATAAGAGGTTGTAACCCTAACGAAGAGGCAGTTCAGCCTACAAAATTAATTTACGTTCATTGTTTAATTATTTTCTGTCTCATATTTTATTGTTGCCCTCTCTGGAAAGTTCCCAATATCTCAGTTAGCCTCTGATTTCCATCACCTTAGCCTTTGAAACTTCATTAAAATATTCCTGAATTTTTACATTTTCAGAGTTGCTTCTACAGTAAAAAATCATCTACAATAAATTTTAATAAATATTTATTTTAAATTTTGCGGCTACTAGGACAAAATAATCATTTTATAGCCAAAATGGAAAAAAAATGAGGGTATGGGGAGTACTATCCGGCCAATCCACACAAAAATCAATAGGTCTGGTCCTTGGCTTAGTACAAATGTTCCCACAAAATTTCGTGATTACTGGACAAAACTTGGGATATGTACCGAGGGAATAAGAAAATGGAATATATATTAATTTGAGTTAATGGTGCCAAAACTTTCCTCACATTGTGAAATAAAAAACGTACTCACTCCCAACCTTGGGGGCAAATATCGCACCAAGCGCAATAAATAGATTTCCTAAAGAAAATCTACTTTAAAAAAAAGCAGTGAAACAAATATGAACGTAAGTAATAAAGTTTGAATTTCTATAGGGGAAAATTGTATCAACTAACTAATCAATTAAAATAATATGGGAATAGGGAGGAGGAACTTTCAAATCCTTGTGTACGCAATGTTTACAAAAATAAAGGAGTGTTGGTGACTGACTACCAACATATCATCTTGAATCCTATTGACAAGTGTGCTTCAAGAGTAGTTGCAATGCCAAGATTTGATCTGACAAGTAGAACGAGTCTTGCGTACTGTGTGTTATTCAAATCAAGAGCATTGAGTTCAGTTGGCACTTGTAATGCAAATGAAGCCATTTCTCACAGCTGTTCCAACATTGTTGGTTCAACAGCTTCGAGTTCTTAATTTGTAGCTAGATTATTTACTTCCTATAAAAAATAAAGAAAAAATTAGTTTAATTAATTTATTTATTTTTACTAAGAAAAATTATATAAAAAAACCAGTTACATTGCCACAATGTGAGCATTTGTGTAAGAGTCATAAATTTTACATTTTAAAACGATTATAAACTTTAAAATTTCGGATTACCGGTACATTTTCATACTGAATTGATAAAAATGCGAAATTCACATTCTGCTCAGATATTTCTACAAAATACTAACGATAAAAAACTTGACCAACAGATCCAACAAAACTATCAAAGTCTCTGTGAACTTTAGAATAAGGAAACACCTGAAAACACTGAAACAATCGTCCAAATAAATTAATTATTACCTACAAAGATTGCGATACTTTCGGACCCTGGTTTTGAAGGTTTTTCCGATGCTAGTCTCACACCTATATAGAAAAATCAGAAAAATCAATGATCACTCATAATGGTATAACCAAACCATAAGTGACATTTACAACATAGAGATATAAAACAAAATCTACTCCTACTGACAACTAGCCAAGTAGCAAGGTATTTTTTCGAATTAAAATTGGAGGAATTGACACACAGGACTTCATATTCAAAAGATCGCATCTACTAGATAATTTTGAACAACACACTTCTCAAAACAAAAATGCAAATTATACCTACTCATTTATTTACAAAATTAAATAAGTTATAGTTTATGGATAAGGACTTGAAGAAAAATTCATAGTACTTGAACAGTAGAAAAAAAAAAAAAAACTGCAACAAACGTAAACTACGAAAATGACGTTGACCAAGACATGCACCCACACAAATGGAATATTAAATATTGGCAAACAGATCATTACACAAGATTTTCACAATATAATAAATCAGTTAAAAAAGTAAATTTACCAGTTCATCTAGTAGCAATTTACAAACATTGAGATAATATCGAAGTGAAATACTTATGATCAATCATTTTAGCAAATTCTCCTTATTTAGAATTAGAGCCAGTCATACAAAACTGTTGTAACATACGAGAATATAAACTTGTTCCTGAGAAAGGGAGAATTCAAATTTATTAAACTGCTGCACCAAAACTTGACAGTAAGATTTGAACTTACATACCTATTTTATCAATTATTTCCTATGTTCTGTCATAGCAAGCAGCAAATAAAACACAAGCAGATGTGTGGGGAATCAATCAGTCGTCAAAACCAACTGGGAATTAGCACCAGTATTTGTATGGCAAATGATATATGTATTCCAATATCAAATACTGAGTGGAAAAATTAATATGGTTGATAATACATATAATGTTCAACCTTCCAGGGCCCATGTTTCATCAAAATATTTAAGAAGAAACCTATAAAAAAATTAAATGAATTAAATATAATTATTGGAAAAATTTGGAAATACAAATATAATAAACCACTCAACAAAAATTAATAGTAAATTCATTTTACGTACCTATTATTAATGGGAATGATTAATTTTTTTTTTTTATGTTCGAGACTGCTGTCATCATTTGATTTTTGACTACAGCTTTTTGGAACTGTAAAAACAAATGCAATTAGTACTGGTCCTTAATAATCACATAGCCATGGGCAATTGAATAATTTTGTATTTCATTGATTTCATAATGTAATTTGCTCAAAATATTAACTTTTTAGATGCCAAACTCTTTCATTTTTAAGTTGTTGGCAGGAGTTTAACAGCCCTATGAAAGCTTCAGCTTGGCTAATTGATGGAATGATGTTGATTAATCATAGTCGTCTCCAACTTATTACCTCTATTGACTGAAGTCGTGGACACAAGTTTGGGATACAGTACAAAAAGGATTGTAGCCACAGGGCCAAATAGTAACCACAGTGAAATGGAAGACGATGAAAAAGACAATTAAATTACCAGAGGAGAAAACAATATGAATTTACTACCGCACTTTCCATACGAATCTAGACAAGAACTCTGAAAACTTTATATTCAGGCGGTAATTATTTATATTTGATATTTGATGATGATAATTGATAACATCCAGAATTTAAGAACTAGCGAAGAAAAATACAATTACCAAATTTAATCCAACACTGAGTTAAGCCATGAACGCTGGGAATTTACTTAACTCTGTTTTAAATCCCAGTTAAACTTCCATAAAACATATTTTTCAACTCAACTCACTGATAACGAGTTGGCTGGAACTGTACAACAAGTCGTGCAATGATTTGTCTCTGATGATCCATTCAGCAACTGCTTTATTAATACTCCGGCTCCTTGTAGAGGATTTCCATTCATTCCAACAGCAAAAAAATAATTATGTACCTTGAAGAATAGATTTTGAGAATGAGTAAACATTAATTAGTAGTATATTGACTTAAAAATGCGATATCAGATTCTCAAATGCGAACCTTCGTTGTTATCCCAATAATCCTCTTTCTATACAGTGTAAATGTATCTTGAGGGTGGTCAGCGACAAATCGAAGAGAATTCGTAGGTAGATGAATTCTCTTCGATTCGTTGCTGAATCCTGATTAATTTCACGGCGACGAATCGAATGGAATTAATAGATGAATTCTCTTCGATTCATCGCTGAATCACAATTAATTTAACAGCAACGAATCGAAGAGAATTCGTAGTTAGATGAATTCTCTTCAATTCGTCGCGGAATCATAATTAATTTCAAGGCGACGAATCAAAGAGAATTTATAGATGAATTTTCTTCGATTCATCGCTGAATCACAATTAATTTAACGGCAACGAATCAAAGAGAATTCGTAGTTAGATGAATTCTCTTCAATTCGCCGCTGAACAATTAATTTAACGCCGACAAATCATAATTAATTTAAGGGCAAATCATCTTAAAGCAGCAAGTGCACCATTTGGCAGTAATAACAAAAATTGTAATTTTCATCTGAACCTCACCTCAATACAAAGGCACAGATTTTCAAGTAATTGGAACGAAGGCATACATTCAATAAACAAACTCACTTGGTTATTTCTCAATAGAGATTTCCTATCCAAAATCTGTTCCACTCATCTTCTTCCTTTATTGCAGGATTAGCCAGGTCATGATTAACTAACCATTTTTTCCTGGTTGACTATAAATTTTTTCGAATTAAAATTGGGAAAAAGTAAGAGTTAAATGATAAGGACTCAAGAAAATTTAAGAGTACTTGAACAGTAGAGAAAAAAAGTAAAGAACTGAAAGAAACGTAAACTACAAAAATTACGTTATCCAAGACATGCACCTACACAGACACAAACCAAATACACAGAAACATAACACACAAACACAAATTACATGACTGGTCCTAGAAACAAATTTACGGTGAGACACTAGTGTATGTGCGAGGACCAAAAAAGAACAAGAGAGATGTAATCACGATAGAATTTATTAGCAGACTAAAAACATATTTCGAAAATAAAATATAATATTATACAGAATGACGAAACATAGCGTTATCGTAGTTTGTGAGTAGGGGAAGCAATTTGTGAATAGATCTGTGAGAAAATACGAACTGCCAACGGATCGAACTACACGAAAATACAATGATGAAACCTAAACTAACAAAGACATTGAGCAAAGACTAGACACACACATTACGAACACATAAATAAGACACAAAATATTCACTATTTCACGAATTTTATTCCACATAATATTAGCGGACATGTTATATCACCGACGGTTGATGAGCGACGAGAAGGCATACAAAACATATAATCACAATTGGGTTTCAAACACAAAAATCACAGATTACAAATAATAACAAAACAGTGTTACCACAACATATGATGTGCGAGAATAATAAGCCGACGTATAATATAATTTGCTATTATTCTCACACGCCTCCTCAAATTATAATTATACGATTATTTCAAATATTGGTAAAACAAATTTACTAAATTAATAACGTCATTAAAACAAAGAATGACAAAAGTCAACAATAATACAAAAAAAATTACAACACAAAAAATATTAACACAAATGGTAAACATATACAAAAAGTTACATTAATTTTAACAGTTTACAAAAAATATCAAATTTGGGCTTCGGGCAGCCCTTTGTGAACACGTCCCCCAACTGTCGCAAAGTTGGTACGTACGAATACTTAAAATCTACATCTACGTGATTGCACACAAAACGGTACTTTACATCTATGTGTTTGGATCTACGAGTATTCCACTTACCAGAGTGCAGAAGTGCCAAACAACTCTGATTATCTTCATAAATTATAGCTCGGTCATTTGTCTGAATGCAAAAGTCACTTAACAGATACTTCAACCAGATCGACTCAGTGGTGGCATCGCAAATTGCAATCAACTCACTTTCAGTGCTAGATTAGTGCTACTGTTGGCTGCTTCTTGCTGGACCAGGACACCAGTGATCCATAGACAAAGACACAGTAACCAGAGATAGATCGTCTTGTGGTGACACAGTTGCCCCAATCGGCATCAGAATAAGTTTCCAAAATATTGCCGTTACTATCATATTCATTTGAAAAAATTAATTTCTTGTCCTTAGTGGTTACTAAATATTTGAGAACTCTTAATAGGTATTTGTAATGTTCGTCCGTGGCATAACTGGAGAATTGGCTGAAATACGATATTGCAAAGCAAATATCAGGCCGTGATCCTAGCATCAGATACATTAGGCATCCCACGAGCTGTTGATAGTTGTTACTGAGTACACTATCACACGCATTGAGATCCCTATCCAACTGAAGTTTGGGGTCAATGGGTGTGTAGGTTGGTGCGCAATTTTCAACGCCAAAACGCCTAGCAACAGACTCAATGAGATTCCTCTGCTCAATCTCCAGTATGCCCTCTTCACGATTATGGTTAATATTCAGACCTAGGTATTTTTTAACCTTTCCAAGATCCTTACACTTAAATCTTTTGTTAATTTCTTTTTTAAAAAATGTGATTTTTGTTTTATTATTAGAACTAATGAGGACGTCGTCAACGTACGTGAGTAAATAGACTACAGTACCATCATTTTTATTTTTAAATATATAAAGACAGTCATCAGCCGTACTCTGCACAAAGCCAAGAGCAACAAGGAACTCGTTGAACAATTTGTTCCACACCTTGGGCGACTGTTTTAGACCGTAGATTGACCCATTTAATTTTAAAACATTATCGTGTCTATTAGTTTTAGTTTCTATTCCTTCAGGTATTTCAAGGTACACGTCTTCCGAGAGAGTTCCATTCAGGAAGGCACTACATATATCAATTTGTTCAATATGAAATTTTAATTTATTACTCACAGCCAAGAGAGTCCTGACAGTCGAAAGTTTCGCCACCGGCGCATACACTTCATTAAAATAGAAGCCTTTCTTCTGTTGACATCCTCTGGCAACTAATCTGGCCTTACATAAAACCTCATTATTAACATCATATTTTTTATTAAAAATCCAACGACACCTGATGGTGGGGGCGTCCTTTGTACGTTTGGTCACCTGCCAGGTCTGATTGGAATTCAGGGCAGATATTTCGGAAGAAATAGCCTCCCTCCACATCAGACTGTCCGGTGCAGCACTCGCCTCCTCAAACGTCAAAGGGATGCCATCCTCAGCAAGATATATATTGCCTGCTGTCTCATCACGTCCAGTCGTTTCCTCCGGAAGACAATCCAAATTCAGGTCACCATCAACTTCAATATTTTCCAACTTTGATTCTGTAACCTCCGTAAAAATATCATCATCTTTTGTATATCTATTTGTATTTGTACTACCTATTTTACTTTCGAAAAACTCAACAACACGTTATAGACGTACCTCCTTAGTATTCACATCCAATAATTTATAACCACAGGGTGAATAACCTATCATTTTCAATTTTTCACTTTTATTTTTGAACTTATCAGAGTCATGTTTGAACGACAACATATATGCGTCGCATCCAAACGTTTTCAATTTCGTATAATCATATTGTTCATTGAACCACCTTTCAAACGGGACAAAATCCTTATTAGTGGGGCATCTGTTTACGATATAGGCGGAGCACAATATGGCTTCCGACCAAAATATCTTACCAAGACCACTCTCAAATAACAGCGTCCTTGCTCTCTCAAACAGCGTCCTGTTCATCCTTTCAGCCTTTCCATTTTGCTGAGGACAGCCGCCAACAGTAGGTTTGACAATGATTCCCTTCTCAGTACAATATGACTGGAAGGTTGTGTTCAAGTATTCTGTGCCGCGATCACATCGAAGTCTCTTTACAATATACCCAAATTTATTCGCGACCATTTCATTATATTCCCTAAATTTAGAAAATGCTTCCGTCTTACTCGTCAGGAGGTAAACACAACAAAAGTTGGAATAATCATCTATAAAGGTCATAAAATACTTTGCTCCTTTATATGCAGGAGGATTTATAGGACCACAGAGATCGGTATGCACCAATTCCAGAGGCTTACTAGTTATTCGTTCATGCCTTAGGAATGGTTTCCGTCTCTGCTTCCCCATCACACAGGGCTCGCATAATAATCTGCGGTTGGAGTCAACGTTTGGTATTAAACCTCTGTTTGACAACAACTTAACATCGTTCACATTCAGATGAGCAAGTCGTTTATGCCACACAGTCAGTGGGCTCGACTCATCCTCCAACGTCAGATTACACGATTGACTTGACATTTTTAAAAAATCAATCGTGTAGAGATCTGAGTTCACGCTAACACCAGTGGTCACTATTTTTCCACTGCAGCGTTGGATGACATCGACAGATTCCTCTTTAAACAAGGTATCGAAACCCGACTTGCTCATTCGTTTTACTGAAAGCAGATTCTGCGGCAGCTCCCGAGCATACCTTACGTTTTTCAATTCAATTATGATTCCATTCAGCAATTTCAATTTTACCGTACCAACAGACGTGACGGAAAGCGAGACTCCCTTTTTCGCAACACAGATACTATGGGGTTTAATCAAGTCTATGTAGTCACTGATCAAGCTTATATCGTTAATTATGTGAATTGTGCATCCACTGTCTACTACGAATGTGGTTCGAGGTATCAAATTCGTATCTTCCTTCGCATTACAGGAATCATCAATTTTATTATTACTATTATTATTAACTGTGAAACTGTAACCCACTTCTGAGCAATCGTCATTATTATTAAAATTTTCGTTGCACATCTGTGCAGAGCTTCTATTATTATTATTATTATTATTGGTACCATGGTCATTAGAACGATTTCCATTATTATTATTACTATTACAACTATCATTATTATTATTTCGATTTTTAGCATAGCAATTTCGTGCTATATGTCCGATCTTATTACAAAAGTGACATTTAATATTCAAATGTCCATTGTCATTACCAGAACTACGACCATTTCCATTAAAATTATTACTATTATTGCTTTGTGAGTTAGAATTGTGATTATTATTATAGTTACGACCTTCATTATTGGAAGATGAATTACAAAAATTATTATTATTGTGATTATTGTTTCTACCTCGATTGAAACCACGATTATTATTTCGATTTTGGGACCTACCACGATTAAAACGATTATTATTACTATTATTATTACCAGAATTTCATCCGACATTGCTATGATTCCCGAAAAACACGTTCTCCTCACCAGCGACAGACACTGATGAAGGTTTTTGTAATGCAGAATTCAGAGAGTTACCTCTGACCGTCGATTTACTATCAGAAGATAGTTCACGCTGGAAGTTGTTCAGCTTCATGAACACACCATCCCAGGTGACAACTTCTGCATCCTCTATCACCACCTTGATCGGACGAAACTCTGCAGGCAGCAATCTCAGTAATACCAATATAAATTGTTTTGTGGTTGTCAGGTCTCCCAATTTGGTTAATCGTCTACAACGAGCACAAAAATCAAGAAGATTCTTCTGCAAATCAGAACCAGAAACATACCGTTTTGTGTACAAATCACCTTGTAAGTCCATCAGCGTCTGGTCATTGCCGTTGTCAATCAGATTCGTTAGCATGTTGAACATCTCCTTCACGGTGGTATAAGTCTGAAGCATCTCCAAGTATTCATCGGTCACGTTGTTTGCGATCAGGAACATAGCTTTGGCATTCTCCTTGGACCAGGCATCTCCCCTATTTCGAACAGTGGGCAAAGATTCGACAATTATATTACTTAACGACTCCTTTGCCAACAGCAGCTCCATCCTAAACTTCCATGTTCGGCCATTCTGCCTATTGAACGGCTCAATCGTATTCTGCTTTCTCACGTCCATCTCGATAACAGGTAACGACGATCAGTTGCACTGCAAATCAGCAATTTCAGCAACTATCAGATACGTCGACCAACGATTCAACTCGAACGAGATCACAGGAACATCGAGAAGAGAACATATTAAACAATGAAAAATAAATTAGAAGGCATGGTACTACTTGGGAGTGACAATCAGGATTCAACTGCACAACTTTGAAGACTCAGAACAATGGCGACCACGTTGACATCCAGGTAACTGGGCCCATAACCTGTGAGAAAATACGAACTGCCAACGGATCGAACTACACGAAAATACAATGATGAAACCTAAACTAACGAAGACATTGAGCAAAGACTAGACACACACATTACAAACACATAAATAAGACACTAAATATTCACTATTTCACGAATTTTATTCCACATAATATTAGCGGACATGTTATATCACCGACGGTTGATGAGCGACGAGAAGGCATACAAAACATATAATCACAGTTGGGTTTCAAACACAAAAATCACAGATTACAAATAATAACAAAACAGTGTTACCACAACATATGATGTGCGAGAATAATAAGCTGACATATAATATAATTTGCTATTATTCTCACAAGATCAGAGTGTATGACATATATATATAGAGCGGTGGTGAGGGTGATGATGAAGATGGTGATGGGGTGGGATTTCGTTACAACACAATGTTCTTTGCGTGGTAATTTTGTTTAGAATAGAAATTTTGATTAATACCATAGAAAATGCTTAAATATAATTAATTCAGTTCAACCTCAAATTTCAGCAATATTGTACTGTTTTACAAATCCTTATCATACCCAACCCGACTATCTTCATCTTACATCTTCTAACATCATTATTATCACAAATAGCAGTCCATGTTAATTCTGTATAGTCAAAAGGTCCTAATATTTTACTGTGGCGAAGGGCGAAGGCGAGACACTAGTAGTTTTTTCTCCCCAATTCTATATAGTCAAAGTTTCTCCCCTTTGACTATACAGAATTAACATGAACTGCTATTTGTGATAAGAATAAAGTTAGAAGATGTAAAATGATTTTAGTCGGGTCGGGTATGATAAGGATTTGTAAAACAGTAAAATATTGCTGAAATTTGAGGTTGAACTGAATTAATTATATTTTTAAATTTTTATTAACGAGAAAGTAATAAATGAAGCATTTTCTATGGTGTTAAATTAAATTTTCATTATTTCTATTCTAAACAAAATTACCGCGCAAAGAACATTGAAATCATTATCAACCCAAGCCAACTGACTTTTTCCTCCTATGTCTTGGCAATTGATAACGAAATTTTGTATGTATTTTTCAATCAAATAGCAGTCCATGTTAATTCTGTATAGTCAAAGTTTCTCCCGATAGTCAGTGTTACTTTTTAATTATTTGTTATAATTCTCTTTTTGTTGATACGAAATCCCACCTCATCTCATTCTTCATCATCATCATCATATCATTCTATATATATATGTCATACGTACACTCTAGTCACGAAGTGTTTCCCCTACTACTTTTGATTGTATATCGCTGTTGCTTCGCCATTTACTTTTTCGTTTGTGAAATATATTTTAGTTGCGAAATAAATCTCTTAAAAGAAGAAAGTCTCAAGTTCTTTCGATCCTTGTTCTGCATACCTCACATCATGGTAGCCATCGCTACGGTAGAACTTTGAGGAGAGACTTAAAAAATTTAATTGATGAAATAATTATTTTTTGAAATTTAATTTACTGCTGTGCGTAAAATTTTTTATGTTTTTTATTGAGTAATACACGAAAAAGTTTCGTGTTTTTCGAGAATTAATTCGAATTTTAATTTATTTTGAAAAATCAAAAAAATTAAATTGAAGAAGAATAGCTGAAGTTCCAGACTCAATAATGGCCAATACTGGAAGTCATCGAACGCCCAATCCAGAGGGACCGCCAAAGAGATCGTGAGAACAACTGAAGGAAACCTGCTCCCATCGTTGAGGACTCAATGAGATCCAACATCGAGGACCCAAATTTTTCGACCAACCCAGTACAAAATTCAGGCTGGAAGTACGGAAGTCAACAGCGTAAAAGACATAAATCGTTCGTCAGCACAGGAGCAAAATAAAGTAAAGTCATTGTAAAGGTAATATTTGTTGAAATTATTTATTTTTCGTATTTTGTAGTTGTATTTGAAGTGAGGCTAAAATAATTAAACATATTTAAAAGTTCTATGTCCCAAATAATAAATTTGTCTGAATGTAAGATTGGTGAATATAATATTAGAAAGGAAGATTTAGAGGAATTAGTAAAAAAGTTTGAAGGAGAAAAAGTAGTTGATCTAAAAATCGAAATTTATAATTTACCATCCGTTAAATACTTTACGGGTGAAATAATATTAGAGTCCTTTGTAATAGATATATCGGGTAGAATTGAGGAAATCAGTACTTTAAAATATATTGTAATTTCAGAATCTTCAGTAAATTATTTTTCAAACAGAATTTATAGTTCTGAAAAATCGAAAGATAAATTTATGAACAGATTTTTTAATTAAATAAATTATAAAAACTGGATAAAAAAGGAAATAGTGAAGAGGAAAATTTAATACAAAAACTTGAAAAAGGATTGATCGAAAATAAAAAGTACATACCAGTTGTCAATATAGAAAATAATCTTAGGATTTTGTGAAACGGAGGAAAATATGGCATCCCCAAATGAAATTAAACCCATACAAGCTCCACTTGGAAAAGTTTTTAATGGAAAATAATACCTAGATTGGCGTAGGATGATTATCTCAGCCATCAGGGGAGCAGGATATTATGATATTTTTGGGGAACACGAATTTCTAAAACCATATATCGATAATATTGATGATCTTAATTTTCGACCTGATAAAAATATGATCAACTACTGTAAAATGCAAGATAATGCCAAAGCGTTTGTGTTAGAAAGAGTATCAAACGATATAACAAAACAGATACGAGACTGTAATACTGCAATATTAATGCTTAAAAAATTGGATAATATTTATGGGACGAAAACTTCGGTTACAGCCAATATGGCGAAAGCAAAATGGTTAGAATTTAGGTTTCAACCGGGTGGAAACATGAAAGGTTTTTTAAAAAAATGGGATGAACTAGTAACAGATGTGAGAGATAGTGGAAAAGAAATCACCGAAAATGAAGAGTTGGAAAATTTGCAATTGGCATTGTGTTATGAACAAGCAATTGCAAAAATACAATACAAAAATTTACCTCCCAACGAGAAAAACTTAGACAACTTTAAACGAATATTGAGAGAGGATTCAGATCAAAAGTATAGGGATCAAACCTTAAAGAAGCAGAATAGTAATGGCAATAATCAATCGAATAATGCTTATAGAAATAATAATGGTAATAGTAATAATAACAGATACAACTACAGAGGCAGGTATAATAATTATCGAGGTAGAAATAATTATAGAAATCAAAATAATAATTATAGTAACTTTAGAAATTGAAATAGAAATGGTTTCAATAATAACGGTCAAAATGGAAATAATAATGGTAATGCGTCAGAACAAAACCAAAATAATATTAATACAAATAATAATAATAATGGTAATAATAACTATAGAGGAAATAATTAGAGGAAACCCAAATTATAGAGGAAATAATCAGAGAGGTAATGGGAGAAACCATAATCAAAATAACCCTAAATGTTATAAGTGTGGGCAATTTGGCCACATAGCACAAAATTGTATAAATAATAATTCACAAGGAAATAATAGCAATGAAAGTGCAAATAATAATCAGGGAAATTATCCACTGAAGCCAAATGTACACCCGTCCAATAATAATAAGAAGGTTAGCTCGGAACAACAGGTAAAAATTTCCTGTATGGTAAAAAGATTTAATAATAATAGTGAATGGTTACTTAATGAATTAACTAACGATAATAAACAAAATATGGATGAAAATTACGAAATATTAAATAATAAAGCAATTCTTGATGGAGCTGCAGAAGTACATTTAACTTCTGATCTTAGTAAACTAATAGATGTTAAAAAATTCGTAACCCCAATTAAATTACAATGTGCGGGAAGGAATACATTTTTATATGCCACACATACAGGGAGAATGATCATAAAAATTGAAAATTCAAAAAAAATTCAATCATTGATAGAACTAAACGATGTTCATTATGTGCCTGATCTGAACTTGGACATTATCTCAGCTATTAAAATAACAAACACCGGAATAATCAATATCGACCAGCAAAAGGAAATTGCGAACATATATTTTATTGAAACAGCTGAAATCATTATTACCGCAAAAAAAGAAGAGGGAATATTCTACATATACTATAATGTAGAAAACAATGATATTAAAAAAAAAAAAAATAGATAAAGAGGATTATATGGATAAAAAAAATGTAATATGTGCCCCTGTTACCCAAGATACTAATGACGAGTGGGATGATTTTACGGTAGAAATGGAGGTTATTGAAGAAGATAATGATACTCAATCATCTCAGGGGGGTGAAGAAAATGAAATAATCATAGAATCCAATGAAAATAATAATAATACGAATAAACCCCAAATTAATAATAATAATATAAATAAAAAACTAATAATACACAGAAGACTTGGACATCTTAATGCCAGATATTTACAAAAATTAAAACATTTAGCAATAGGCATACCTGAAAACATTAATTTTAGAGATGAAGACTTCGTAAACTGTCAAATATGTTGTATAGCCAATAATTCAAAACTGGGTCATACAGGGATAAGAACTAAACCAACCCGAAAATTAGAGTTAGCGTCGTCAGATATCATGGGTCCATTTACGCCCTCTGTAGCAAATCAAAAATATATTTTAACATTTATAGACCATTTTTCGAAATATACATTTGTCATGCCTATAGCTAATAAAAGCCAAGTGATAAATGAATTCAAAAATATTATAGTATCAATGAAAAATAAATTCCCTGAATATCCGATAGGCACTATAAGATGCGATAATGCAAAAGAGTACACAGACACAAAAATAATAAATTATTGTAGAGAAACAGGAATAACAATGGATTACGTGGTTCCATATTCTCCTGAATTAAATGGTGTTGCCGAAAGCAAAATCAAACTTTAATGAGGAGAGTAAGGGCCATGTTGATTGATGCTAATCTCGATATAAAGTACTGGTCTTATGCTGTTGTTACAGCAGCCTATCTAATTAATAGATCCCCCACAAAAGCTAATGAAGGGTTTAAAACACCATATGAATTGTTTTGTGGAAAGAAACCAAATTTAAAAAATTTAAAAGTATTCGGTGCACTTACGTATAGGCATATACCAATAGAAGTGAGAAAGCAAAATGCAACTAAAGCAAAATCAAAATCCATAGAAAAAATTGACCCAAAATTGGCGCACAGGGCTGAGAAAAACATAATGATGGGTTACACGAACACAGGGTATTGTCTAGGAGATCCATATAATTCAAAATCATATATATCATGCGATGTCAAAGTAGATGAAAGTCAGAATATAAAATCACTGCTAACTAATAAAAAACCTCTAAAAATAAAGTCAGCTGATTATGATTATGACTTGGGAATAATAAACCCTATAATAATGAATGTAAAAGTAAAATATAACAAAGCCTACATAGAAGATAATATTCCAAAAACATTCTCGGAAATAGAAACAAACCCCTTTAGAGAAGAATGGATCAAGGCCATTAATGACGAATTTGGTTCTCTCGATGATTTGAAGGTATGGAAAGTGGTAGATTATGATCGGCAAAAATTGATAGATACAAGGTGGATCTTTACGATAAAATTTGATGAATTCGGAAACCCAAAACCCAAAGCTAGACTTGTGGCACGTGGCTTTAAAGATCGAACGGAATATGGCATTGCTGAAACCCACGGACCTGTAGCATCCATAGGTACTATAAGGTTATTATTATCAATTGTGAATAAAGAAAAATTAATAATGGTACAATACGATGTTAAAACAGCATATCTGAACTCACCCATTATAAAACCCATTTTTGTTAAAATACCAGAAGGCATTAATATTAATAGAAATCAAGTACTCGAACTAAAAAAATCAATTTACGGATTAAAAACTTCCAGCAAATCGTGGTATGACTTATTGGACATAAAAATAAAAGAAATGGGATTTGAAAAAACTAAAGCGACAGATGCTTCTATATAATGAAAAATAACGAAGATAAAACATATTTCTTGAGTTATGTAGACGATATATTAGTAGCATCAAATTCACAATTGGCCATTACTAGAATAAATGAAGAGTTACAAAAAGATTTTACAATTACGATTACGAATAATCCAAAATTTTTTGTAGGCCTAGAAATAATGAGAGATATTGAAAATAACACAATAATAATTTCGCAATATAAACACATAGAAAAAATGATCAAAAAATTTGGAATCTCTGAACTCAAAAACACTAATACACCAATGGAAATGGGACTAAAAACAGACAAAATACAAAATGGTAGAGATGATACAGAGTATAGATCGATGATAGGGGGACTACTTTATTTGGCAAGACTTACGAGACCAGACCTATTATTCCCAGTAAATTTCTTCTCACACTTTCAGAATAATTCAAACGACACCTTAAAAAATTATGTAAAAAGAATATTCAGATACGTTAACACAACCAAAAATTATAATCTAAAATATACATCAAAGGGGGATGGAATACAAGCATACATAGATGCCTCTTATGTGCCCCAGGTTGATGATTCGAATATAGAGTTACAAAATCTTAGTAAAGGGAAGTCAATAACTGGATTTATGCTATTCGCCTATGGAGACTTGGTGGAGTGGAATTGCTGCAAGCAGACTATTCACGCCTCATCAAGCACAGCGGCTGAAATAATTGCAGTTTTTGACACCCTTGATACAATAAAGGTAATGCAATACATGAATTATGAAATTTTTGGCGAAAAACTAATGGTGGATATTATGGAAGACAATATTTCAACGCAAAAAATATGCTCTGGGGGTAGTCAAAGAAAGTCGAGAGCCCTAATGATCAAATGCTACTCGATTTTGGAAGCTTTTGAGGAAAAAATAATATTTTTTAGAACAGTCACCTCCGAAAATCAGTTGGCAGATATACTAACAAAATCGTTGGATCGATCGAAATTTGAAAATATAATTGTAAAAATATTAAACGAAACCAACATATACACATAATAATAGTTTATTCAGAATTTAGTATATGTACAAAAATTTTCCCCATTTCAAATACAAGTCGTTAAATGTTTAAAAGTAAGTCATAACACGAAAATATTTGCTGAAAAGTTGGCCTTCAATTATTGTCAAAAAGAGTACTTCACAATATAATTTACTCGAAAATACATGCAACAGATAAATTAGAGGTTTCTCGAATATTGTCACAAAGAAAAAATTACAAAAATCGAGCAAGAAAAAACCCTACAATTTGTATAATAAAAACCCTATACATTTTCCAACAAGCGTGAGAGAAATACACGAAATATTCCCACACGAACTTATGAAAGGAAACTCGCTAACAATAAATACATCAAAGATTAAAACCCATTACATGACCGCAGTTTAAGATAAACCAAAAATGTTGCCTTATCATAGAACATATTAAACGCCACTTCGAATACAATGCAACGTACGAAAGATAATATACAATGCAACACATGTTATTCTACAATCTTTTTCATGTATAATTCGCAGATAAAATACGTAACGTACGTTAGAATTCATTGAACCTACAGTCGAAAAACCTTTTGTGAATTTTTTTTTCTTCTTTTCTTTTCTCGTCTTCTTTTATTTTTATTTATTCGTGTAATACTTGTTCGTGAATATTTTTTTTTGTTTCGAATATTCTTTTCCTCTCGACTCGGAATATACGAGCGATGAATCATATGTTATTCGTAATACTTTAATAATTTTGCATGTTACCAATTTTTATATTTTTATTTTCTTTATTTTCATTATATACATACACCATATACTATTTTGAGACATAATAGTGTCCATTACTACATGCATGTTACCATTTTTATATATTTATCTACTTATTTATTTTATTCAATTTTTATTCTTTTCGAAGCACAGCGCAATAAAAATTTTTTAGGAACCCAAGTTACCAAAATTAATTAAATAATACAATGTCAATATTTTTTATCTTTCGTAAATTTTTTTTATTATGCATATATCCTTTTTATACTTATTTTTTTTGTTGTAAGTAATATTTTTTTTTTCTTTTTTAAATAATAATTGATGTGAGGTAAGCAGAATGAGGATCGAAAGAACTTGAGACTTTAGACTTTGAAGAGGTTTATTTCGCAACTAAAATATATTTGACAAACGAAAAAGTAAATGGCGAAGCAACAGCGATATGCGATCGAAAGTAGTAGGGGAAACACTTCGTGACTAGACTGTACATATGACATATATATATAGAATGATATGATGATGATGATGAAGAATGAAATGAGGTGGGATTTCGTATCAACAATAGTGATTCGTTTATTTTCAGACAACATATTGAAGAACTTAATCGGTAAAATTTCAGGGGGGTGTTGATACGAAATCCCACCTCATCTACACTCTAGTCACGAAGTGTTTCCCCTACTACTTTCGATCGTATATCGCTGTTGCTTCGCCATTTACTTTTTCGTTTGTGAAATATATTTTAGTCGCGAAATAAATCTTAAAAGTTAAAAGAAGAAAGTCTCAAGTTCTTTCGATCCTCGTTCTGCATACCTCACATCACTTTTTTGTTTTTTCTCCATAGTTCTATCACATCACAGTGCTAATTCGGCTTGTACGTAAAGTACGGTTGATATGAAATTATTACAGGAGTCAAGAACACGAATTTAATTTATTATTAACGAAACTGAATGGTTAACTTTGTTTTCTGTTGCGCCTTTACTGAAAAATTTTGTGAACAGTATTAAAGTAAGTATTAAATTTGTAGTGAGAAGTTAGTTGCAACAGCAATAGGCGAAGTAGCGAAAACTTTAAAAGAATTAGAACACGAAAAGATCAGATGAATAAACTAACTTGCAAACTCTCTCTGTTCCTTACTCACTTCAAAGTAGCTTTTAAAGTTTCATACTTCGAGCGAAAATAGTTGATGAGTATTTTGTTTCAGTGATCTCTGGGTAAGAAGGCTTGTGGAATTTGATGATCAGAACCATCACCTTGGAGAACCAAACATCAGTACGTAAATTGTGATTTACCATTATTGTGTTCGATTGATAGTTTCAACAATTTCATTATCGTTACGAGCGTCTCGTCTTTTTCGGTTGTAGGCTGCTTGCTTCAAAAAAAAATTATTCAATTCACTGAATCATGGAGCTGGACATAATCCCTAGCGAAGATGAAGTTAGTATTCTATTTAATTATTCTTATTTGTTGCTACCTAACATTTTGTAGCAATCTTATTCATTTTATCATAGTTTGAAGCGTACGTTCCATTGGAACGCCCCGCAAGCAGTGCTCTTCCTGCTGTTCAACTTAAAGCTGCAGAGCCTATTGTTTATTCAGATGATGACTGCCAAAACAATAGTTCATCGTATGATTCAGACGAAGCTCATACGCAATTACCGAAACCTAATTTGAAAAGAAAAATCGTTCAACGTGTTCCTGCAAATTCCGTCTTGAATGATAAAAAGAAAAAATTCACAATATGGTCCGATATATTAGAAGAGGAAGCTATAGAAAATCAGTTTGTACAGTCTGAATTTTTCGGTGGGGGTTATCGTGGTAACGAATCTTATAATTACAAAATGAAACACATCATGGAGATGGGCGATAATTCTAATTCAAAGTTAGTTTTCATGCCTTCAAGTTTAAATCTTTGTATGATACATTTTAACTTAATTGTATGTTTTGTTTTCCAGAGGTGTTGATAAAGAGACTGAAAAATCAGTTCCTCGAAAAATGTTGAAAGCTTATTGCAGAAATCGTAATGCTGGAAAAAAAACTCCACTCATTCTTTTGGATTTAAGTGTATCAGAGAATGATTCAGCTGATGATGTTGCGGCAGATATTGCGTCTAAATTGAACGAACAAAAGCCTGAATTAATTGGTAAAAATATATTTTGTCTCAGGAGTCCCAAGTTGTGAAACCACGGTGAAACTATCATTCTTAGCCTAAAGACTTCCGAAAGAAAATTTGAGATTTCTTGTTTTCAATTCGAAAAATGTTCGCCTTAAGTTTCCCGCTAATATTTAGAAAGTTTTATCTATGGTTTTCTTTTCGGTTTTGTATTCATTTCATGAACATACAAGGTCGTTGGGTGTCTAAAATATTGATTTTTCTAGTTCATATTTTTTTTGGGCTGTAGTTTCAAAGATAATTTGCTTCTGTTCCCTTGAAAATAGGCTTTATAGAAACAATTTCTCCATTCAGCATTTTCAATTCCCGGTGTTGCAATTTTTAAGGTTACTATTGTTCTTGATTCTTTGTTCAAAGTGTGTTGGTCTATATGTGAAAAGTGATTAATGATAACATGTATTTTTCTTTAACGACCTACAAGTTTTTAAATTTCGACCAAAATTTTCAGTTCTGAATATTCGAGACTGAAAAATTTTTTCTTATCCTCTCTTTAATTTGGATGTGGAGAAACCAAACAAGTCAATACAAGCAGTGTTTCACATTATAAGAACCATTCGTCTATTATAGAAAAAATCATTCGGCTTGTGATTTATGGCGAAAATTTGACTCGATATCCCTCGTTTTTGTACACCAATACTCTTTGTTACGATGGAGCCTACAATTTGTTTACGGACTATTGTTGTCCTCTCATTATAATAAGTAAGTGAAAAATTAATAAAGAGTTCATTGGTTTGATTCAGTGTTTCATTTTTCAGAGCGGGTTGTTGAAACACTTGGAAACCGAAAAGCCATGGATATTTTCAAAAAAACTCAAGAAATTGAGAAAAATGGTGGTTTAATGATTTTGGTGAGTAATTAAGCTTTATTTTTATTTAGCATGACTATATTTCTGGTATCGACCTTTCTATTTAATAAATTCTTTAAAATTATTTTGTGAACAGCGATTAATGCATTGGGAGAAGTAATAACCATGCAGTTTCAGATGAGAAGTTCAAACGTAAGGTTTCCGTGTAAGAATAGGAAAATTACCCGTATCGCTGAATTCAAAGTCCTTAATAGAGAAAATTTTCTGGGGATTTATGTGCGTTTCATTCGTTTGTTTTTGAGTCATACATTTTTTTTCGATAATTTTCTGAAATAACTTCATTTTTGAGTAAGTTAGTTTACGTAATAATTTTATGTGAACAGCAGAAAGTTTTTAAATAAATTTTACTGCACAAAAAACTTTAAATAAAAAAAGTTTGATACGTAACAAACTAGGAGCAAATTAACGAAATTTTTGTTATATTCCCAACAAAGAGCACTTCATACCATACTTTTTCATTCAGAACGATTAAACTGGTACGCCATAGTTGAAAAAATTAAATGCGTTTAAAATTCCATGAATTTTAGCCCTTTTTTTAAAAATAATGAAACTTTGTTTTCCTGATTCATGTTTTATGTTGAGTGCAAATAAGTAATCGAAATTTTTTCATCTTTTACTATTTTCGAATTCTACTCAACAGTTTGTTTTCTTCGTTTTGTTTTAAATACCAGTATTGAAACATGAAGATTTACTTTGTTCAGAGGTTTATTTTTTCAGTGAGTTCTTTTTTAGAATTCAGTTGTAACTCAATTGGATATTTCTCAAAATTCAACTTCACCTCGATTTCGATAAGTTATGATGACCCTTGTTATGGTTTCCAAATTAATAGTTGCGTTCGAGGTGACGAAAATCTGTACTGATTTTTTGCCTAAATTTGCTTGACGTTAGTAGTCGTAATGACAGATTCGCAGCACCTCTTGAGGTAATATAAAAGTTACAGGTGATTTGAACGAACATTGCCGAAATTGACATCGTGTAAAACATGGGCTAAGCGCCGGGTATGTTTTTTTTTTTTTTTTTCCTATTGGCTTATTATTTTACCGTTAGTAAAGATCACTTATCTTCGCTCATCATCAGAATAAAAGGTTTGCCTATTTTTTCTTACTCAATATTTCGTTAGAGTATTTTATGGGAATCTCGAAGAAATTACAGTTGCAGTTATAGGCCCTTGGATTTTAAAAGTACCTGTGATACCTTGACTACAGCCAATGTGATCAAATTTTGCTCTTTTTTTAAATAGGTCCTTTCCTAGCCTCTTCCCTCCATTATTTTCCTATTTTTAAACCGTTGATGTTTGTATTTATGAAGTTATAGAAATCAAATTTTTTGCTTTTACTTTCGTTGTTGACTGAATAAATTATATTTTAATTCAGTATAACTATTTTACCAGATCTGCGTTAAAAATTTAATGAAATTTTATTGTTTTTAGTGTATGTACATTGGCGCATAGATTGTCGGTTTCGCAGAATTTTGATTTAGGTCCGTTGTCTTACGTAGTTATAAATTCGTAATTAATTCGTTGTTTGATTTTTTCAGAATGGTTCTCGACGTAGAACATCCGGCGGTTTGTTCTTGAAACTGGTTAAAGACTTAAAGTTATCCAGCAGTCAATATGAAATTATTTTTCGTACTTCCGAAGAGTCCAACCGAAATTGGATTCCGAAAAAATTTTATCGAGCAAAAGGTTAGTCGCTTTTATATCTGTTTTATTTAGTCGCTAATATTTTTCATTGTTCATCGATTTTGTTGCACATTGCAGGGAAGCATTCGAAGAAGAGAGGCCAACAGATAAGTTTACCCACGAGATGCGTATTAGAGTTATCGTCAATGTCCAACGAAGAAACCGACACGAACGTTTTGAAAAATCCTCCTCCGTCCCCCGTATATCTGTACAGTTCATCATCGTCGGCTCAATTTTCGCTATCCGATCCGGCCACCGCATTAACCACTCATTTTGCGCAAGCATCCACCTCTAAAATCCTATCGGTGTCGAACGCCGCCGCCGTCGCTTCGAGTAAATTCGTATATGAGAGCCCAAATTCTGTGACTGATTCTTCCAGTGGTGTGCCTATGTTTACGGAGTCGATTGCTCCTATGTCACCGTCGTACTGTCCTACCGTATCATTATACAAACCAACCTCGCCAATGTATAGCCCTGTCTCGCCAACGTATAGCCCTGTCTCGCCAACGTATAGCCCTGCCTCGCCAACGTATAGCCCTGTCTCGCCAACGTATAGCTCTGTCTCGCCAACGTATAGCCCTGCCTCGCCAACGTATAGCTCTGTCTCGCCAACGTATGGCCCTTTTTCGCCAAAGTATAGCCCTTCCTCACCATCGTACAGTTCATTCTCATCTTCGTATGCATCCACTACCGCAGCCGCCAACACCTGCTCCGCTCCATCATTCAATCCTTCGCCATAATGGAGCTCTCTCTTTCTGGTCCCGGCACGACATAACTTTGTTTTCTTACTCATCCTTTTCATTCGTCGACTCGCCAATCCATTTTTACGCGATGGAATCCCTTCGTCATCGCGTGTTTGACTGATATTAGGAGCCCGGGTCTCGGAATATTTGTTCAACTTTGTCTTCTGTTCAACATCGGGCTGTTGACCTTTTTCTGTGTCTTTTATTTGAAATTTGGTCTTAATAATTCGCATGTGACTTCGAAATTTATTTACCATCCAAAAATTAATTTTATATAATTTTTTTCGTCTTTGAAAATTCGATTTTTTAATTCATTGAAAAGTGTTTTTTAATGTAAGCTAATATTATTTGTTAGCATGGCCGTACAGGTATAGGTTATTATTGGGGAGTAGTGAAAACGTAGGAAAGTGTAAGTCGTTTTTTAGATTTTCTTTTTATTACTACATTACAAGGAAATCGATTTTTCATCAGGTCAGTATTTTATATTTTGTTAAAAGAAATTCGTTAGATCAAAATATACTTATAGAAGATTCGGAAACATGTTAATTACTTTTTTTCGCGTTTCTGGGCGGAGGGGAAAGTGAAATGCATTGTTCTGTTTATTTGCAATCCTCATATGTGAAAAGTTGTTTCGAATTTTTTTTAATGACTCTCTTCGACCAAATAATAAGATCTGAATGATCAAAATTGAAACAGTCTTTGTACAAAAACCCAACCGGTCCCATGTTATGCTTTGTGACGTCAAAAAGTATTCGCGCTCTTCAAAGATTTTATTCTAAAAAAACAAGTTTAATTCTATTCATTGCGGAGTTACTTCGTATTTCATTTGTTCAGTGCTATTTAGGACCAAATCGAAGATTGCGTTATGGTAGAAATTTTCGGTCAACTACTTCTTCTTGCAGCTGAAAAGAAAAACTCGTTCGCCAGTTATCTTTTTTGAATTATTTGCGTGCAGCAATCGGAAATTATCGACATGTATCTACGTAAATATTCCTATTAAAATATAAGCATAGTTTACGCGACGCTTATTTACCAGTTGTTGGTGTGCTGGTTTACTAACGCTGATTCAACCAGCTTGGTTTTTATGTTAACACAAATGAAGATGTTATAAATTTCACCTGTATCCTAATTTATACAGAGATGGAACGCAAGCTGGTTCACCAACAGCAACCAGCAACTTACTGGTTTACCAGCTCAAAAGTTGAAAATTTTAAACTTCAGCAGCTCGCCAGCCAGCGAATAAATAAGCCAGCTAGTACTCATTTACATGGGCTGGTTTACCAGCTACCAGCGCACTTTTTCACCAGCAGCTGGTGAATCAGCATCGTATAGACTATACTTAGAGATATACAGCCAAACAGACGTTCAACGCTCCATATTCAATGTGGTTTAAAAACTCATAAAAGATAGAAAATAAGCAATTTGAGTTCTATGTTTTGCGTAGCTTTGGCTGCGCGTATTTCATTGTAAAAAAAAAAATAGACTTCTCTGTACCAATATACACACTCACTATCAAGCCATAGTACATGGGCAGTTACAAATGTTTCAATTCGAAACGTTCTGTCAATATTCTATCGTTGAAACATTTTTGAGCGGTAGTAGAAAGGTCGGGTCTTAACCCCACCCCATCCAATCGTTATTTATCATTTAAATTATTCTGATTATTGTTATTAAAAACAGTTGTAAAAATTTCGAGAAAATTCTGAACAAAAAATACCCATTAATTTACCCTGAAAAGTCAGTAATTTTTCGTAGATTTTACCTATTATTTTAGAGGGGCAAAAGCGTTCGGGTTAAAAAATAATTTTTCAGAGTGAATATTTACCCATATTTTATCAAAAACAGACCATTTTATCTCAGTTTTACATCACTTGAACTTCGAAAATTTACAAACTCTTTCATCAATAATGTCTGCCTGTTTATGTTTAACTTTTTCTTCTTTCTCGGTAGTGTAGGAATATAGAGACGATCATTACAGTATTATTTGGTGCTTCGATACCAAATTTAAATCCATTCCTGAACGTTTTTTATTGCTTCGAAACTAAACATAAATGCTGTGTAATGCTTTGTATTCAAAGAATAAGGTTTATGATCGTATGTGATTAGGCCCTATTGGAGGTTCTCTTAGGATAGAACCACTTTCAAATGTATTTGTTAAGAAATAATCAGTTGATGTAGAGATTCTTTCTATTCACACTAATTTTCAATCGTTTTTGTAGTTTGATGCTAAAATTAAATGTGTAGTCAGTTTTTTTTAGATATTTTTTGTTGGAATTGTTTTCACGGATATATTAGGGTGTATTTCAGAAACATTTGTAAGAGAAATTTAAAAAAGGCATGTCAAGAAGGACCAACTTAGTGCCGAGGCAATTAAAATAGGATTTGTCGCGTTTTTAAATTGTTCGGATCCGGTTGGGATCAAATTCAATAAAATGATCCCGCAATATGGACTGCTTTCTTGATCAAAATAATGTAGAAAACATGTACGAAATTCTGGAGCAATCTCCTCGGTTGACTTCATGTGAAAAACGGTTCATAGAATTGATAGCGAAATTCCTGTATTTACAAAAAAAGGAAACCATGTAAAATTCTCTGTTTATGCTAAGTTTGGTAACATTTTTTTGTGCGCAGTTCGTATTGTAAGTCGTAACATATAATTATGTACGCGACATTCATATTTGGTAATTTTTACTTCCAAATATTTACAACGTCGGTTGACGTCATCGGTGGTGATCGTACCGGCAGATGATCTTATAATTTACCATTGCATCGTCAAAATCGGAAAACAAAATTTTCAAGTGTATCATCTAG
Organism: Ericerus pela; assembly: GCA_011428145.1. NCBI lineage: Eukaryota > Metazoa > Arthropoda > Insecta > Hemiptera > Coccidae > Ericerus > Ericerus pela. The sequence continues at coordinate 410,338 of WOFM01000516.1, forward strand.
TTTGTGTCTGAAGTAGGATGGGGAAACTATCTCTTCTGTAGGAAAGATAAAGATAGCTATATGATTTTTCGTACACAAGTCGGATGACAACGATGAGAAATTCCTGACTTCAACGAATGAGTAATGTTAGGTGAAAATATTGATGGGGATCAGATGATAGGTTATGATGTACGATCTTTTGAATTTGTTGAGAGAGTGTCTCATCAAATATCCTCGAGATATACGTCTTAAAAATTGAAAAAATAGTAAGAAGAGAAGGTTGTACTTTATGGTTGTTTTGGACTGCGTTCTTAATAATTTTCTTGCCTGAATGCTTGTGACCCTTCAAAAATAATCGGTAAAATCTATGAAAATTAGTTGTTTTTCCAGGAATAACAAAGGGGGATATTTTGTGTTCAGGAACTTCTTGAAATTTTTAAAACTGCGTACTTAATTTGGGATATAAGTTATGAATTGGTGGTGAGGTGTCACAATCTTGAAAAATTTTTTAAATTATGAATTATCTATGAACCTGTTTGAAAATTTTCAAAGTTCAAGTGATGTAAAACTGAGATAAAAATGGTCTGCTTTTGATTAAATATGGGCAAATACTCACTCTGAAAAATTATTTTTTAGCCTGAACGCTTGTGCCTCGCAATAATTTAAATGATAAATAACGTCAAGACCCAGCGTTTTTACTATCGAACATTGGACATCTCTTGAGCTGTATGTCTCTGACCATACTATACTGGCTGAAATTGTCAGTTCCACCCAATTGGTCAACTCTTCGAACTATCTATGGTGCTCAAATTGATAATTAATGGTTGAATGTTTCTATTTTTAGCACTGGTTCGTTCAAGTACACAATTTATGCTTATTAACTAGTGTTCTTATTTTAAATTATACGGGCGTAAAAACTATTTCGGAATTTTACTTTTTTATATTCCATCACTTTTTATATTTTGTTAATGGCTGGTCGTCATGACTCAGTTTATTCTCAAATAGCTCGATACTTGGAGGTTTTTTGTTTTTTTTTTCAGGAAAATTTTTAGCAAATGATTGATTTTTTTTTTTATATTTTTTAATTAGTATTTGAATATTTTTAAACAGTATTTTTTGAAATTTTCGACTTGTTTATTCTTAAATTGCATTTTAATAAACGAAAACTTATTTTACTTTTACTTATGTACGGCCATGCAACTCTCTGAAGTACTTCGCCATTTTGAAGAAAAATAAATTTTCTAATAATTCCAAGTGGCGATATTCTGCGATATCGTTATCAACTTATATTTTTTTACTTCTACTGGAACAGCTTGAAATTTCTCCCAACCTGATAACTTTCTCCAACCATGTTCACGTACTGCGCAATTTCATCTCGTTTCCTTCAGGTTGTTCAGGGACTGTTTTCGTGTTTTTGTTTTTTCTTTAATATGTAGTTGTATACTATATTACTCGATTTTGGTTGGAAATTTGAATACTGATGATAAATTTTGCATGTTGTAATTACATCAGCAGTTCCTCGAAAAAAATTTTGATTAAATATTTTTTGGCCAACGTCCTGTACTACAGTAGTTTTTCGAAGCATAGCTTTTTTTTTAGCGACTTCGAAAAAGTGACGACTGTTGCCAATAGTTTTTTAGAACTATCCGAAAATTGCTTTGCAATGTTATTGTTATCGTTAGTTGTATTCTATTTCACGTTTGGCCGTCGAATATGGTCGGAAATTAATAATATATATACTTACGTTACTCTGTTCTTTAATAAATTTGTTACGCCGTATTTGACCGAAATTTTTGTTACATTTTCAAAACTCGCCGCCATGAAAGTTGTTTGTGAGGCTGGCTAGGACGAGCATCAGAGCCGCGAGAGTCCGCAGTAACCCGTCCGGATAACTTATATTCAACTCTCTTGATTGAACTAGTCAACCACACAATGGGTAAGCTCGATATGGAAAAAAGTGCGTCTCTTTCACGTTTTACCCAGTTTTATACTTGAAAATCTCTCGCGCAGCAAACTACGCTAGAAAAAGCAGGTTTTAAAAAAGCACTTCGTCTGGTTGCAAAAGAGGAACACTGAATTGGTTTTACAAAGATTTCACCTCAAGGAGAAAATCAAACACGGATGTATCGGAAGCACCGTCCGGTCGACCCGGACGAAAATCAGTATTTCCGGTCTTCGACCTACTACTAATGTTTTTGTCAACTTTGAAGCCATTAAACTTCCGAAGCTGAAACAAAAACGGACTTACCGGCGGAAGTACCATCCGGTCGATCCGTACCAATAATCAATAGATTTGGTCCTCCTCTTCGTACTAACGCAATGTTCAAATTATCATTATACTCGGATTAGTTCAACTGCGTTAAATTCAACACTGGAATAACCGATAAGAACGAGAGACTAACGATCCTTTTCACAATCGGAATTTGTATTTAAAAAAAATGGAATTCACAATAATATACAGCGATAATTACGGAATTGAAACAAATCTAAATCTATGAGAAGAAAATAATTGACAAGGAATAATCTGCAAATTACAAACGAAATATAAAATGTATTTTTAAAACAGATGTTTTCCATATGCGGATAAATCTTCGATCGTAACATATCACTAATAAAAATGGTTTTGATATTGTTTTAAAACATAAATAAAATGAACCCAATTCGTGTTTTACGTTTGACTATTGCACATAATATGGTAAAACTATTTCTTCGGGGATGGGGGTGAAAATAAATAAAACACTGCACCCGTTCCCAAGCATTTGATGCCCACGACGTATTCGTCTCTTTGAGAGTATAAACATCGTACCCAACGCAGAAGTACTCTTTAAATAAAAATAAATACCAAGTAAATAAAGCTTACCAAATAACCGACTAAAAAATAAAACCAAACCACCACAAAGAAAAGAAAAACAACACACAACACACACAAGCATACATACATACTTATAAGTATAGTTTCGTGCAGAGCGACATCACAGGTTTATCAAGAGGACGTTAAAACGAAAAATAAATTTCAAAATAAGAAATACAGGAGCCTTGGCCAAACGATGCCATCGAAAAGATATGTGCTACAATCGAGAGTTTGCAGATCATACTGTTGTGTCATTGACCGAATACACGACAGCGAACACGTATGATATTGTCTTTGTTCAACGAAAATTGATCGCTTACGATTCGTACGTGAAGTCAATAGGAGGTAATTTCAATCCGATAGAATGAAGAGTATCGGAGGAGAAAACTAATTTTTCGAAAATTTTCTGAAAAGATTATACTTTTCTCTTTTAGAAGAGAATTAAATTTATTTCATTTTCAAACCGTACCCAGACAGTGCACCAGATACTAGCAGATGAGACGTACCAAATATAACCCCATGCAATATATTTCACCGATGTCAATCATTGTAAATCGGTTGCTAGAAAGATTTGTTGCCCACTTGAGGTTGATTAAGGGGTACTGTGTTTTGAAAATGGAATGACTGAATATGCAGCCTAGCTAATAGGCAGTCAAGGGTGTAGATAAGGAGGGGATTCTGGAGGTCTGGAGTCTAGACTCGCCGAAGCGAAAAATACAGTTTAAAATCTCAAAAATTAGCGTCTTTGTCGGTGGTTATGGCGTTGCGATGGAGGGGGGAGGGGCCAGATAAGACAGCAGGAAAAATGTGGACCACACCCGCCTGGCGACGAAGTTATCCACGACCTAACATGCAGCCAACTTCAATTTATACCTCACATCAAACTCAGTAGATAGGATAAGGTACTTCATAGTATATACTATGTAGCATACATTGTTCAGCATTAAGTAGTAGGTACAGTCTCAGCGGCATGCAGGGCCGTGGAGAGGGAATTCGGGCCCGGCCTTCGGATCTGTGGGGGGAGGAGGCACCTAAGAAAAAATACTACGGAGCAAATACATTTTGTTTTAAATCAAAAATGCATTCATAGGGACTTTGGGAGTCCCCACTTCCTCTCCTCACGACAGCATTGGCAGCATGTAGGGCAGTACATTTACTGTACAAACTACTGTCTCCTTATGGACAATAAAAAGCGCCGGAAGGACCTGCACCGCGTTACCCAGTGATTTCCTGATTGGGTTATATTCGTTTAACAAGAATAAAACGTAATTTAACTCTCCAGACGAATGAACTGGAATATACAGAGGCGGTTGGAATAGTGAAAATCACAGAATTGAAAAACGCTCGAATAGAACCGACATATCTTTCGACGAACATCGCAAATGGTTTCTGATATTTCTCATTTACCGGAATGACTACAACTGGTGCTCAAATCTTACAAAAAAAAAATCAACAATATACGATATAAGTATAGTAGTGGACACTAAACACAATAAAATGGTAAAAAACGATATAAATGCATCAATTAAACGATAGTGGAGCGTTTATGTTTTTTTTAAATAACCAACGGCGATAAGGGAAAATTCTCAGAATTGGCATTACACTCGAACTAAAATATGACATCCGTCAATTAAAAAAAATTACAATACAATTCATTGAAAACGAGCGTAAAAGTAAAAATGTTTGAAATACGTTTACACGAGTTTTTCTTGCTTGAACAATAAACAAATTAACAAAGTCGAGATCAGGATGCAAGAAGCAACGAAGTGCACATTCGCAGCCAAAACGTATTGAAATAAAATTCTTACAGAAACATCGATAACCTCTCATGATATAATAAATTTTTTTAATCACGTTTTCCTTCGAGGCATGCAAAACGATATTCTCACTAACTACGATAAAGTACCTAATGACCATAAGCAGAAACTCACGAGATTTTACGTACATAAATTAATGTTTTAAGACTAGGTTTTGCTCGAAGGGCTGTTCGATGAAATTTACCATCTCTCACCTTTGACGTTTTTTTTTTTCTTTCATTTCTGAAAAAAAGTATTTAGTCATTCCGTTCGTTTGTAAATATTTATGAAATTTATACTCAACAACCAAGAAGTGGGTCACTTCAGGTAAGTGGTGTCGTCAGAAAGGGTCAATAAAGTGTTAGAACTCCTATTACAATTTTCAAAACCTTCTCCAGAAGCGAAGCCAAGATAAAACTTCTGGAGACAGGAGCTTGTCATTTTTTCCTCAAATATAAATAAGAGGAATTTTATTTTGTTTTTCTCAACAGTACATTTAAGATGTTTAAAAACACAGAAAATACAATTTATTAAGTAAGTACTCGAGTTGTGTGTCGCTGAAACTGAAACCGTATCACCGTATCAAATGAGATAAAAAAGCTACGAAGAGCGTTCGAGAAGAGGCAGAAGGTGAAAATATCAATCACTTTCAGGGTTAGATACATTTACAGGGTAATGCATCAATACAAAGATCTGACTGGAAAATCGGAATGAAGATTAGATCTTCTAAAACATTGAGATACAAATAAAACATTGAGAAAAAACATTTGGATTGTTTCACTTTTTTAGTACGGTCAAAAAAAAAAGGGGTTCAAAAAGAAATCTACACGCGCCGTTAAATGGGGTGTGGGAGGCGAACTTAACCCGGAACATTTTAAACTAGAACAATGAGGAAATGAGATCTAGCTGAAAAATATTATTTTTTAAACGTCAATTTCTTCAGTCTTTTTGATTTATTACACACCCCTCTTCAAATAATAAAAAACAAGGTCATTAGCGCTGTCGCATACTAACTACGAATCATGATGACTGATCATAATATTTAGAAGCAACCATCAGAGAGGGCCGACCAGGACTGGGTAGTTCATCTGTTTCAAAACTTCTTTCATCATAAATTTAATCAAAAAGGTCGAGTACGTATCTTATTATGCATTTTACCAGATCACCTACGAAGTATGTAAATTTTACAGGTTTGGCGCGTACATGCGAATAGTTACATACCACCTTATGTTTCCAACTTAGTCGTTAGTTACGGAATAAATTATAGTTAAAAGGAACTTCGAAAGGAATGCTGTTGACAGAATATTACGAATAAAAATTATAGAAATACGGTAATCTTTTGTCAACTCACATTATTATAGTTATTGATAACAGTAACAATGAAAAATACGAATTCCCTCCTCTTTCAGAAAAATAAAAACAATTGAAAAAAAATTAATAAATATCAACGTTAGGGCAGTCCTTACCCTTTATAATTGCAAATAATCTCATCAAACTTACACGCGGAGCTAGAAAAAAGAAATAGGCCAAAAAATGAAAATCGAACTTTCACTGGAAATCAGTTCTCGAAGGTCAAACATACGACGATAAGCACTTGAAAGTTCCAAGCTGTGCACGGCGAAAAGGAATCCCGATAGATTATTATTTTTATTAATTTTTTATTGATTCCTAAACGAAAAGATTTTCGAATTTACTTCCTTTTCCAGCAGTCAGTTCAATTATCATCAGTTAGTGGGCAACGTTCTTCATGAAGAATTAAAGATATGATAAACAGAATTTCAACGATTTTAATGTGCTGGCGCAAACTAACAAAACTCAGGAATACAATAAATTGAAGACAGACCGATTCGTAAAATCGACCTCAGTCAAAAACAGCAATTTTATAGAAATACGCAACAAAACATGGCAGAATTTCGTCAATAAACAGTATTAGATGTGTTTTTCGGTACCATAGAAAGAAAAATGTTCCTTCACAAAATGCCCGACTTGCAGACTTGATTCTCAGCGAGTAAGTCTTGATGGAAATTTCTCTTCTACAGATGTGATCGTTTTTGCATCACATGCCCTAAATGCCTTATCATATAAAATTCTTACCAAAAGTTTTTTAAATTAAGTATTCTATTTGAGTTTATAATTTTTCAAAATTCATTACTTCACAGAATCGACACAGAACTAAAACGGTAGCATTGAACTGAAAACTAACTTTCAGCAAAACTTGTCACGAATGAGAACTTTTGAGTGTGCACTATTTCTTTCATTTTGAACAATGCTAATGACGGAGATGAACTGAAGAAAAAAAGACAATGAGGAACCAAAGGGGATGACACATCATAGAATCATAATAAATGCGAAAATAGAGGACGCACGTAAAACGAAAAACGGCATCACTTTCACTATCAAAATATGCTTGCTCTCTACGATACCAACAATTTTTGATCTAATTTTTAACTGCATAATTCCTGTTAGTCAAGATTTTTGAGTTAATAATTACATTATTCATTCATTTAATTCAACTATTTGAGAAAAAAAATTTTCGATTTTTGCCAATGGGCCCGAATCCGAATTCTGGGCAATCAAATTTGAATTTGGTATCACAGGAGTAGGAGCAGTATCTTCAAAAGTGATGTCGTTTCTCGTGACAGCATTCGGATGAGCGTGCGTCCTCTATTGTATTTAATACTCCGTTGGTGGCACATCACCCAATCCTGCTCATGGGATATTCCACTGCCAAGTAGTAGATAGAGAAACCAAATCAATCTACCATAGGAAACTGATTTTAAAACGAATGGGCAACGTATAAAAATGTTCAGATCTTATTGAAATTTTCCGAAATTACAAAGTCAGTACAACATCGACTATTCGAATCCTTTAATTAACCGACCACGTTGCCTATCTGAGATCACTAAAGGAGCCTAAATTAGAAATTTTGAATGACGCGATGTGATAGGAATTGATCAGAAACGGAAACAAAAAATAACTAACATTATGGTAAATTCCAGAAACTTAAAAAACGGAAACGAAATGAAAAAAGGTAGCGTTTCTCAATTCCTGGATATGGGTTTTGTTTTGTTACAAAAGGAAAAAAGAGCGTTTTTGTAGGGGAATATATTCAAATAAAAGACGTTAATTTTTTATAAAAAATTAAACGGTGAGGATAATTTTGGAGCAAGTAAAGAGTTACAGGGTAGGAAAAAGCATCACGGCAATTATCACGAGTAATTTCAAAAGAAAAACTCAGTTTACGAAGCTATTGTTTTGATTATTCGATCTTTCGTGCAATCCGACCATCGCTCCAGTCCCATAGGGGTCGGATAATCAAGGTTTTATGGTAACTTGAAAATGTCTCAAAAGTATCAAAAATAAATTCCAATTTTAGACAAAGCATTGGGTAAGGACCACCCTCATTAACATATCTGACGTATGAAATACATCGTCAAAATGTCGAAAAGAATAATGAATAACTAGAACTGAACAATTACGTATGATCATGAGTGCCTGCACGGAAGGCAAACATGGCTCGGAGTACGTAAATGTAAAAAGTTAAATCCTCCAACGTAATACGTTCGCTCACGCACGAAAATCACCACATCTTGTTTCTTAATATTTTAGGATTGATTCCATTCTTCTCGGCGTTTTTTTTTTTTTTTTCTTTTTCGTCAGTCTCTTTTTACAGCAGCTATTACATCATCGTCGTCGTCGAAATTTCTCGTATATCTGACTGAAAGCGAATTGTATTTGTTCCTTGACCGGCTCGTAGTACTGCCGCCGAATTAACACCATTTCGGGGGCCCGTCTCAACAGGGCGAAGCATTCGACGTCCGTTTCGAAAACGACGATCATGACCACCAACAAAGACGTCAATGTCAGCACGATGGACGGCAGACAGGCTTTGAAGACGGAGCACGCCCTTGAGCAGATGGACGCGTCACCCGCATCGTAGGGAGTGTAGTTAGCGCGGTAGTAACGACTGCTGTCAACAGGTACAGCAGCGGCCGTTGTAGCTGTCGCACCACTTACATCCGACAAAAAATGAACGTTACCCTTGGGAATGGGCGTCGGATTGCGACTAGAACGATGCGACACACCGCCACTGATCGCGTGACTATCCGAGGCCGAATGGTCCATGTTCTCGCCGCGATTCTGGTACAGAGTACTCTCGCTGAATGATCCCTTGAACGTGCCTGTAACAGAATGCATAGTATTTTATTCGTGTGGTTTTCGAAAAAGAGAAACGAAATGATACGTGAAAATATCGTTTTTCCAATAATTTCGTGGGCGGGATGCAAGAATTTATAAGGTGCGTTAAACATTTTACCAAAAGATTGAACAAATAATCGTAATATTTCCCCCCACTTGAGTCGAATTTAGATATACATTGAACTACTTTTATTGGGGTAGTTTAAAAAAATGTTATATATTTAGTACTAATCACTGTGACTATAAAATCAATTAGAAACCTGCAAAAATTTTGAATTCCGACTACAACTCACAGACAAGAAATTCCAGGAGTTTAATATTTCAATTTGACTTACTGATTATGAATATAAAATAATTATACCAAACATCTAATACACGAATAATGTTGAAAACTGATATTATTCATTCTATGATACACTATTAGGAATTGATAAGGACGTACTCGATCTTTTTTTTAATAAAATTTTTGATATTATTATTAGATTTATGATCAATAAATCAAACCGAAATTGTAAATTCTTGGAATTGTTTGTTGGTAAGTTCTCCTATTGAAGATTCAACATTTTTGATATTTTTTAAATGATTTTACAGGCACACTTATTCGCAATAAATATAAGTAAATAACATTTTTCAAATAACCCCAAACATCTACGCAAGACATTTTAAGGATAAAGTTTGCTTGAATATTCGTTAGAAGAGATTGGGAGAGGAAACTAAAACAAAGTACTTAGAGGGTTGCGAGCTAATAAAACTAGAAACGAAAAATACCATTTCAAAAAAATTCTGAATTATTTTCCTTCTGCTGACCACCTAACAGAGAATTTTCTACCAGAAATGATTAAACTTTACTATGGCTAATAATAATTGCTTCCAATCATTTGAAGGGATATTCGATGAAGTTAAATTCACGATTTACATATTGTATTCCATGACTAAATTGTGAGTAAAATATTGTATTACTAGTATCGTTAATTTTAATAGCCATAAAACAATGAGCGAAAGGTATAATAGTAAAGTAACTTCAATTCTACAATAAACCAGAATCAACTTCAAAAAAGATCTTAATCTCAAGAATAATTCGCCATAGTATGTGCAACTGGACCAAAAACAGAAGACTAAAACCAAATGAAATAATACGCAATATCACTGACAGAACGTAGTAAATACAAGCATCATGATAAAAAAAATAATAATAATCATCTGGGCTCAATTAAACCTAAAATTGGCGGAAAAGCAAGCAAGAAGTGATATTAAGCGTCCTTGACAATTATTCCAAACCTAACCTACGACGTACACGCAATCTTCTACCTCCATTCACTACCCCTCTCTATCAAACACTGTAAAATCGTAATACAGGTTTTGGATCCGAAAGATAATCATATTCTCTTAGACAAAAAAAAATTCTAAAAATTTACTCACATTCGTTTCTTGTGAATCTAAAACTTAGCGACAATAATAGGATGATTTTAATAATAAACTGATCCACTTTTTTAATGGGATTCAGCTACTTGGCAATTTTACCCCGCATCTGTAAGATATATTGTATCCATGATGGAGGAAGAGAGGGGAATGAGTGTTCAGAATTCGATGATCAAGTGTCTACGAAGCCAGGATTTATCACATATACCAGTGGGCCAACAGCAAATCGTACACACCATCATTTTGGGTATAGAATAAGAAGAAACGATCTTGAACTCATAACCTTTCCATAACAAAGTTGAACACTAAATCACTAAGCTACGCAGACTATAAGTTAATATTTACCAGGATAATACATGATTGATAGTTTAATCGAAGAAGCGAGAGCAAAATGGCCACAATCGGAGTTAAAACACTAAACTAATCAAACTAAACAACTAACTAGAAAGTTTTTCTTTCATTTTACCACCCAAAACGTTCAAAACTTATCTTGAACAAACACCAGATTTTTTTCAAATGCAGAGGTATTACATTCAAAATAAATAAATCAATAAAACTGTTTTCAATATTGAATGCCTTCACTATGATGAAAAATGTAGTTGGCGTCAATTTCGAAAATTTATTATCTATTTAGAGATAGTTTTTAGAGCACTGTCAAGTATTTTCAAGTACAAATAAACAAACTACGGGCAACAAACCCCAGCTAGAAAATTCCAATTTTTGGTGACTAATGAAAAATCTAGGATCTTCACGAACAAATAATGCATCGATTTCTAAAACACAAAGTTAATTTTTATCGACTTTGTCCATCACTAAATAAAAGCAAAGACACAAACCACTAAAACGTCAATTTTCGCATAAGGGAATGTAAAAAAGGATCAACAATTTTTTTGTTTTCAAATCAATTAATTTTAGAAAATAATGTTTACAACATAAAAATGTTCTATTTGATGGTTCATATTAGATATTATTCCATCATGACAACTCACACCATCTCATCTTCATCTAAAGCTGGGTTTACACTAAATGAACATTCGCTGTCCATTCGATCTTTTCCTATATTCACAAGGTTACAGGATGTTCGTGGCTGTTAGCTTGGGTAACGAATTACATTCGTTCTTATTGGTTTGTCTGATGGTCGTTTACACTAAACAAGCAAAAAAAACGTTCGTTGTTTGCTTGTTCGTTTGGTGTGAACGCGGCTTAACAATGGTTATTTTTGAAAACTTTCATCAATTTTACGACATCGTTTTCATCGCAGAAGAAAATGACGCTTCAAAATATTGTTTCAAGCTAACAAACGACTGTGATTTTTACACTAAATTAAAAACGATACACGTGTCAAGCTAAAGTCACAGCGAGAACCAAATTCCACATGCATGCACTTTTAAAACAGTGGATACGATGAAACAAGCAAGTATGAGCTATAAGAAAACATACCAGCATCAACAGAATCTACATTTTGAGCATTTTCGACGGCGGGTAACACGATATCTACGTTGGTGGCTAAAAAAATGCATAACAAAGCTTAAAAAATTACGCAAAATGATAGGCACTAACGAAAGTAAAACTGAAATAATACAGGCATTCAAAGGCCTGAACTACAAGCAAACAATTGTCTGTCAACACATATGCGACGGATACCTCGTCTTTTTCCAAATTTATTTAACGCTGTTTCCGAGTCCTCGACAACTGGTTCTAAAACTGTTGAGCCATCGGCGTTGTACTGGACATTCACTTGCTCGTCTCCGTCAAAAGACAGACGATTGTTCAAAGAACTGAAGTTTATACGAGGCGAAGTGCGATATTCTGCAAAAACAAGTGCGCCGCTAAATTGTTATTTAACGATCTAAACGACTGCGTCGCCAATGCACACAAATCTCTGCAGCAACGAGTTGCTACCACACCTGAAAGGTCGTTAACAATCGGAGTCGATGGAGTTGCTGGCACACTCGAAGCTTTTCTTCTCAAACTACCCACTCGTTGAATTCGAGGCTCTTCGCGCGATAGTTGAGCCATTTCGGCGATAACCTCGCGTTCGATGCGGCCTGCATATTTAAATTTTGATCCCGTAAAGAAGCCACCACCGCTCACCACTCGAGGTAAATCTGCAGTCGATGTGTACCTAAGTGAGCACCAAAAAAAATTTTTAGTAAGGAGTAAAATTAACCTGCGCCTGAAAGTACCGACGTCACAGAGAACTCGCAAACAAGAAAGAAGTAAAAAATTCTAAAAATATCAGAAATGCCGGAAATAGGAAACCAATTGAAGTACGCTGAACATATTCAGACATTCGGAAGTGATCAATTACATTCAGTGTTGCCTACATAGAAATTGTAAAAACTTAAAACTGCTGAACAATGTTACCAAAATAAGTACTGGTGTACACAAAATAAAAAAAAAACGGACGATATGGAAGATCACAAACGCGTCTGACAGGTTCTCTATTCCTTACAGAAAAATTTTTTATTAGAAAGTTGACAGATTGCGGGATTGGCCGCACGAGTATCCACGAAGAGTACCGCAAGAAAACCATACTCAAGAGAACAAAATTTATACTCTTAAACGGAGTATACCTAAATAAAATCAATACATTAAGTCGTGAAGGGATTTTAGTATGATATTTGGCAGTAAACTTCATTCAGAAAATCAAACTTTCAAGGTAATACGCAAAACGAAGTTACTGATAAACCTAATTGTAAAAACAATAAGCAGTTAAGTGATAATGAGTCATACAAAAATAATTCATTCCCAAGTTAAATTATGAATTATGATTTAGTTCCCCTGAACAGCTTGATAAGGGAAAATTGAAAGGATAATTCAAAGAAAAAAATTCTGAAATGCGAGAAGAATAGAAATTATTACAAACATATTCTCGACCATAAACCAAACTAAATCGTTTCCGAATCATCAAATCTGATCACTTAACAGAGAAAACAGAAATATCACCATGACTGAATTTTATATATTACATACAATTTCAAAAAAATTTTCTGGAAATTCACATCGAACAAAAAGCGTGAATCATTTGGGAGTGGACTTGAAAGCTGAGAATATGAAAATAAGAATCATAATTTCATTAATGGGCAGAAAAATCAATACTCACGAGAAAAACAGCATTTGCTCAATAGCAGATCGCCAGAGATATCGACAAGCACTTGTACTAACGCATTTGAAGCCAACCGTCTCTTTTTTCTACGATATAAAAAACATACAAAAATGAAGAAAATCCATTCGTAAAAATGTATGCTCGATCAAAGAAACTGGATCGTACATACTTTCGTTCTAGAGTCCTAAAAAAATTTGAAAAAAATGTGAAAAAAAAAACAAAACAGATCACGATATTATTGATAACTGATAAAATAAGTCAATATAAACGCACCTCGACATAAACTAGGTGAACGATGAACATTTTTCCTTCATAGTTAATTTTTTGAACGTCGGGCCATTTGTAAAAATTGACTTTACGATTATTTTGAAACAATAAAATACCAGCGTGATTGACCCCCAACAGTGACTGCTCTCCTTTTGGGTCCTGTAGAAAAGAAAATGGCTCATGAAATAACATTATGATCATATCGTATCGAAATACATTAACATCTTTGGAAAAAATCCGTAACTACTTCGAAAAAGAAAATATTATTTTTCGTTTACTTTTACTGGATGAGGATCAACTCCGTAGGTATCGAGAGTACTCGCTTTCCGTAAGAAGTTAATTTCGGTTTCTTCTTGCGACTGACCAAAAAGTTCATTCTGATGTATTTCCATGATTTTCTCTTCTACGTTCAGGGTTTCCTTCAAAAATATTTTACATTCACTCGCATAGTTTCCAACATGCTCTTCAGAATTGTAATCACCCAATTCGGCTGTGAAAATAATACAATGAACACACAAATTACAATTGTTTTCAGCTACAATATAACAAAAGGCAAAAGGGATGGACAATAGAAGTTATTCCTAAATTTTGAAGTACTTTAAAAAAAGTAATTAGGTACTTGTGATACAAAGCACTATACACAATAGGTTGTTTTATTTTCCACGCAGTGTCGACACCAAGGGGTGCTATTCCACTCTTGCGAGATAAATGCATCAATTGAAGAGCGGGGTCATTTCTTCTGGCAAATAAAACAAAGCTATTATATTATAACACTGTTCGAGGATTTTATAAAATAATTTATAGCAAAGTTTACTTGGTCTTGAAGGACATTAAAATTTACTTATAAGAATTGATGGGAAAAAAATTTCCGAGACTGCTAGGAATGAACAGAGTAGTAACATTCATATGGCTCTGTAAACTATTTTTCAACAATAGCTGATATCCAAAATCGAAAAAATAAAAAGATTTCAATGCTTACGAAAGTATAAAAATTTTATCAATAAATTAAAGTTTCATTTTTTTTTAATCCGAAGTTGACAATAAATAAACCGTTGGAAATGCTACCAATACTCTGGTTTTCACTCGTTATTTATTCATCAATATAGTGGAAGAAATTAAAGGAATAACATTCAAATTATTAAATTAAGGTAAAACCTTTAAATAACAAAATTTATCCTCAAGTAACACACGAAATGTTTTTTCATCATACATTCAGTGACAATAACACAAGAAATTAACAAATTTGTCTCCAATTCAAAAATTTGAAACTCTATTTCGTTCATGTTAAAAACATTTAAGTAACGAATAATTTAACTAATTGGTGAGCCGATCGACGAAGAACTCCAAGTGGACTTCACTTCGATATTTCGCACTTGACCCGCCTTATCGTTACCAGGGAATGTGTATTATCTTCCAAGTTATTGCGAAGTACAGCTTTTGAAAATATAACAAAAATTCTAGTATCTAGCATCAACTTAATATTATTCATCAATATTACACTCGTTAATTCCGTTTCTCGAATTTTACATGACCTCGGCAGAAAATTGGCATGAATTTTATAATTCGCGAACTTTTGAGAATAAGCTACCAGTAAATCAATAGTTTACACAAATTTAGCTAGAAATAATTCTCAAAATACACAAATTCTATTCATCAATAATATTGTTTGAACTATTTGAAATCGTAAAACTCCATAGCTACAGTAACTAAAGAAGTATAGTTGACACCAAATAAATGAGCTCTGCCATGTTGTTTCTCACAAGCCATTCAACGTTTGTATGACATTAGACATCTTCTTCAGAGTTCAATTACTTGATGCCGAGTGGAGTATTTACAAATTTAATTAGAGCGATGACGAAATCATTGCCCTTGTATTTTATAGTTTCCATGCAAACTATGAAAAAAAAGAGGATCTTGATAGTGTAATTTTCTTTTTTCACTCAAAAGGGAAGTTACCTAAAAATCTTGTTTTTGAGTAAAACACTTGAATCATCAAGACACTTATGTTTATAAGACTAACGTCCACAAACCTTGAATAACATAAGCCCCAAGTAATGCAGCATCTGAATCACTGCAATTTAATCGACCGTGTAGTAAATCTCTCCTCAACTGCAAATAAACTTGATAACGGGTAATTTGTTCTTTCAACTGGAATGGATACTGAGGATAAAACTTTACGCGAAAACTAAATAAAACTGGATCAACATCTAAAACAAAAAAGAAGAAAAGATTACGGACTGTTCAAAACAAAAAAACCGAGGATACTTCGAACAACCTTGCCATACCTTTTATTTGTTTTAAAATCGATTTCACCGGATCTAACCAATGCTAGAGCAGGGAAATCATAAACATTAGCCAACAATCAAAGCTATAAAACTGAAATAAAACAAAAGTATTATCTTAATTTCTCACCCTTTGCTTATCGCTATCGACATATCTAAGGCCAAAATAGTCTTTCTCAACCAAATTCAACTGATCACAAACGTAATCCAGAAGATACTTTCCTTTATGACTGGACTAAAAAATAATGTAACTATAATTATTTAAATACAGACAATTAGCTTCCGTAATCAGTAGAAAATAAATGTGAATAATTTGCATATAATTATCATACTTTCAACCGGGTTTTAAAGAATTGGGATAAATTGTGATACTTGAAACATGCAAAATTATGCAATACATCGAGAGGCTTCAAAAAATCACTGATATACGAAACAGTATATCCAAAAAGTAAATAAGGTTAATTTACCTGGTATTCACATTCCAAAATTTTTCCATCTTCTAATAACCTGATGGTGCATTGGTAGTTCGTACTATCAGCACTTTTATTTAAGAATTTTGGCATTTTTCTTTCATCACCGGATGCTTATGCCTAACACTTCAAACAGATTAACACGTCGCCGGTTACATTACGATAGACGTTGGATGCTGTATTCCTGCCAAGATAACCGACTTACGGATCACTGGTTCAAGTTCAAATAAACCGATGATCTCCGAAGATACATTATTTTGAGTTTCAAGGCTACAACTCCAAAGTACACTTACACCAATACCAAGAAAAATGAAAAAAGATCTATAAAATTGATGCAGGAAAAATACAAAAACCAGGCGGTCCTACGAACGAGAAACAACGTTAAAATTTAATCAAAGCCTTCAACAAATAATTCATAAAAGTAGTTAAAGCACAAAAGACAGAGCTTCCGAAGTTTCGAATGTGTAGATGAAGTCTTCGAGAATATATATATATATATGGTGGAGACGACATGCTACTGTTTACAAATGGGATCGACTGTCATTAGCTCTGTTTGATAGGACTACACCGACTTACACCAACCTACACCAAAGAGCGGTTCTGTAAATGTAGGAATGCTATGACTTTGCGCCAAGTTTTAATTGAATATTTGTGGAATATCCCTACCAGTTTACGTTGGTGTAAGTTAGTGTAATCCTATCAAACAGAGCTATTAACATATACACAGAGCAATCCAGCATTTGTACACTAGCGTACAAATTACCCCACAACAATCGATATCTACCAATCAGAATAGACAGATTTTCCGGAATAAGGTAATTAGTACGTCAGTATTTATCTTTGAGTATATATTTATATCATATGGATAGCCGATTCGTATACATTAGCTCTGTTTGATGAGACTACACCAACTTACACCAACCTACACTGGGAGGGTAATTCCACAAATGTGAGAATGTTATAAGACTTTATGCAGGGTTTTATTTGAATATTTGTGGAATATCCCTACTGGTGTAGGTTGGTGCAAGTTAGTGTAATCCTATCAAACAGAGCTATTTTCTATACGTAGTTAACTTCAGACATAGAGAGCGCTTTCAGAGAATGAAATGTCTTCTTTTACACACAAGTATATCTATATATAATTCGCATGTATAGATATACTAGCGTATAATCGCATATATAGATATACTCGCGTATAAAAGAAGTCATTTCATTCCCCAAAAACGCTTCCTTTTATTGAAAAGGAACTTGTTGAATCAGCTCTCCATATGAAATAATATATACTCAAAGGTATTTATAAATAAAATGGACGTCCTGATTTTTTCTTCATTCGGACTTTTGGAAAGAAAAACATGTATCATCTGCAACACTATACGTAAGTGCGACACCAAAACCACCTTTATCAACTTAACTAAATTAGTGATGGTAATTATTGTTTTTGAGGAAGTAGTGTGCTACTATCGATGCTGATAACAAGAAATGAGAGGGATCAAACTTCGCCAACACCTGACAAGTTTTGGAATTACAGCTGAATTCTCATCAATTATCTTTAAATTATTTTAAAACTGGGTGAAACTCCAATTTCTGCGTTGTTTTTTCTTTGTCACAGTTGACTCATGGCTTCTAAGAAATGGTTGTTGAAATGAGTTAAACCCATAAAAAAGTTGAATTCAACTGTGGGTTAAACCAGTTGTTCAAATTCCTGAAAAGGTGTTTAAAATTCATATTTTTTGTAATTTCTAAATTGTAAAATACAGTCCGAAGAATATCCAAAAGAATATGAGCTTAAAATTTTAATCTTTGGTCTTCTTATATGGGGCAACCTTTCACTTAATGAATGCTAGCATTATTATTTCATCAATGAAGAATTCTCTGTACGCCTGCAGCAGGATGAAAATGTAGTATTATTGATATTTCCCTTCACCTTAAAATTTATTTTCTACAGCAATTTTCATTCTGTTCATTAGAATTTTCGATTGTTCAAACCATTGTGCTACAAAAAAATTGTATTGTGTTTTTCAAACCAGCCTGTTATTTCCAATCAAGTGTTCTTCTTTTATTATTCCAATGATATGAATTAATTAGGATGTAAAGCCTCCACTAGACTGCACTGCAGGTGCTGTTGATTTTGAGATAATGAGCAGTCATTTAACATTGAAAACATATAAAAACAAAGTTATGGGAAGCATTTATACAAAATCTGCAAGTGGTAGGAAACTGAAATTTATAGGAGACATCTAAATAGGTTATATGAAGATTCCATGAAATTTTAGCTGAAAATTGTTCATTTATTTTTCCAGATATCGCCAAAATTCTGTTCATACTCCCCATATTTATTGAATTCTTATCCTCAAAATCAAAGGATTTGAACAGAATTTCAGCAATATTTCAAGAAATGAACGTACAATTTCTGCCAAACATTCAAAGAATCTTCAGAAAACCTATATAGATGTCTACTAAAAATTTCAACTTTCTACTACTTGTAGTTTTCGTGTAAATGTTTTAAAATGTTTTAATTGTGTATGTCCTCAATGATAAAAAAAAAAAACGTACACAATCCAAAAATCAACATGTTTGACAGATAGGCCACCAGAGGGCCAGAGGGCGAATAATTTAATTTTAGATCCCAATACTAGAGGTACAATATGCTATGTTTTACATGACATTCAGTTTGGCCAGTTACTGCTGCTCCATTAAACTATAAGCCCGATTTAGAATATATAGGATATATGCATTTTTACCCACATTTTTGGTCATAATTCTCTAGCTACTTTTTCATAAAAAATGAAGCTTTAGAAGTGGTTTCAAAAAATAAATGAGCTGAAAAATAAAAAGTTTAAGCTCCTATAAGCTAAGAAAATTGAAAAAGATGAAGTTCTGCATCAAATTGGCTTAATTTAATGTTATCATTAAACTTAACCCTAAAGGGAACTAATTGTAACGACTTATTTTCATAAATTTATTGTATTTAAGCATTATCATCAGTTGTTTTCAGTGTTAAATTTGCTAATAACATTAAATTAAGTCAGTTTGATGAAAATTTAATCTTCTTTGTAAATTTCCTTAGCTTCTAGGGGCTTAAACTTCTTGTTTTTGGGCTTATTTAATTTTTTGAAACCTCCTTTAAAATTTCATTTATTATAAAAAAGTAGCTACCTCATTACATGTGTAAGAAAATTATGGCTAAAAATTTGAGTAAAAATCCATATTTCTTATGTATTTTAAATCGGATGTCTTGGTTTAGAAGAGTGGGGATAGCAACCTCACTGAAAATGACGGAATTGTGCCTCTAGTATTAATTCTTATGCTCAGCAATCAAATCTGCCAATCAAATCAGTTTATTTTTCTCATGAAAAATAAGACAAAATAACAATCCTGAAAATTTTTCCCTGATATTTGCAGTTTTGCTCTTGAAAGTTTAATTCTCGAGATATCGCAGAAATCCTTTAACTAGACTGAATTAACATCATTTGAATAACTCATTTTTAATATCTCAAGCAACGTGCAATTGAGCTGAAATTTTTCATAGACATTTAAATATGTTAGTAGAAGATTCTGTAAATGAAATTGTAAGTCTGTTCAGGCAACCAGAGAAAGTAAAGGCTTACAAAAAAATCTGTAATCAATTGTAGCTTATTTTCTATAGGTTTACAAAATCTCAGGCTACTGCCTGAACAACATTATGTAGGTTTAGGTTTTTAGGAATTGGAATATGTTATCAATTTAAAATCATTATTCATCATCAATCAAATATTTTGTAAGTAGCTGAAAAGTTAGTACTAAATTTTCATTGAAACGAATTCAGATTCCTGAAAATACAAGCACAACCACTGAGAAAGTAGAGGTGAACTTCAATTTATTTGCAGGAGTGGGCACAGATAATTTCAATTTATGCAAAAAAGAAGTGAATAACAGATAATTTTTGGATCAAATTATACGTTATTCGAATAATAATAATTTACATTATTCATTATCCGTTATTCAAATAACCAATTACAGAAAATTGAGAAACCATTAATCAAATAAACAAATAATTTAACGAATGATTTTTGGATTATATTTTACTTCCTTAATTATGAATTATTGATCATCAATTATAATCAATTATCATCAATTTATCATTGTCATTTTGTCGATATCAAGTATTGGTACATATCTACAATTTACGAAGTATGTACTGCATATATACTATATATACTGAGTACTGATAATATGACATATAAGATGTAATATAAGAATAATAAGATATATGTTAATCTCCTTCAATTTTGCAATTAGGTCCGGTGCAAGAACTTTTTTTTATTAGTATTAAGGTACATTAGTCTAGCATAGTGCACAAACAAAGCATAGGTTAATGTAATGTATGTTACTAAAAGTTTCTTTTCTGTGAATTTTTTCAGTTAAAAGAAAAAAAACACATTTGATAAAATTAAAATAAAAATCATTCATTTTTCAATATTTTATTCTCAACTTAATAATTATTCTGCTCTAATTCTATATGAATGACTGTTATTCACTTTAAAACTATTACTTAACAAATCAACATCAATCTTGCAAATTATTTAAAATTATTGGAAAATTATTCAGTTTTTTATGGGAAAAATTATCTGTTATTCGATTATAAAAGGTAACTTTATTTTTCCATCATCCATTACACCCAAAACCAGATAAGCTTATTCATTATTGGAATAACAAAATCATCATCTGAGCCCACCCCTGTGTATTTGTCAGAACAAAAGATCTACACACTAGTTGTTTTTTGCTTCTTCCTATTTGCATCCATTGAACTCACATAAAATCAAAGTTTTTGAGAGCAACTGCGAGAGAACTATCCATTGTAAAAATTGGAAATTTAGCTAAGACACCAACTTAGGTTAGCTGAACATTCTGTGAAAATTTAGTGCCAATTGAACCTTTACTTTTTGAGATATCGCAGAAATTCCTCAACTAGGCTGATTTAAATTCATTTGAATCACTCATTTTAAACAAAATTTCAAATTTCCAAGATATCTACAGAAGCAAATGTGGAATTGAGCTGGAATCTTTCTGAAACATTCACACATGTTAGTAGAATGCTTATTTGATTGAAATTATATGTTTCATTTTAAAGATACAATTGAAATTCCATTTGGATGCTATAATTTGATGACATGGATTCAGTCTAGTTCATAGGATATTAACAAAGTTAAAATAAATATATTATATAGGATTTTCTCAACCAATGTATTTTAACTTAAATCATATAGTCGGAAATAAAATAAGATCAATCCTTTCTAATCTCTCATAATTTATCATCTACATTTTATTAATTTTATTCTTATTCAGGCAACTAATAACAGAAATTGAAAAAATTTGCAACTTGCCAATCCATGAAAATGTATCTCCCAACAAAATACAACTCTAAAATCTACAGCTAAAAAAAGTTTCTGCAGATTTTTCTATAGTACTATCAATGTTCTATAGGTTTTGACTTTTAGGAGAGATTCACTTAGAGAAACCCATT
Organism: Ericerus pela; assembly: GCA_011428145.1. Lineage (NCBI taxonomy): Eukaryota > Metazoa > Arthropoda > Insecta > Hemiptera > Coccidae > Ericerus > Ericerus pela. The sequence continues at coordinate 432,211 of WOFM01000516.1, forward strand.
CAGGTGATCTCTCTGTAGCTACAGAAACTAAGGTTCTTTACTAAAAGGTATGTGCATGAAGGTGATAAGAGATAAACTACATTTTCAGCTTTGGCAAATTATGTTTTTTTTATTCTTTGTTATCAGTTACCAAAAATATGAATAAGTGTGAAATGATGTACTGATCAATGAAATAAAGACGATGAATGATAAGAAACTAGAAATGATTCTAGGGCTTGTAACCAAAACATTTTTATGGTTATTGGTTGCTGGAAACCAATAAAAATCTATTTTGGTTGCTGGTTACTGGTTATTGGCTAAAATGTAATTACTCGGTTTCGTGTTATTATTCTGGTTGACCAAAACAACTTTTCTGGTTATCGGTTGTGGTTACTGGTTATTGGTTGAGCAAAAATTAGGGGTATAATAGATAAAGAAATTTTCTTCTAAGTCAAATTATCTCTAATTAATAATTTTCCAGGAAGTAATTGATATTTTATGAAAACCAATAAAAATTAATTCTTTCTAGTTATCACTCTGGTTAATGGTTTCAGCATTTTATCGGAACTGTTTCTTGGTTATTGGTTGGGCAAAATTATTTTCTTTTAGTTATTAGTTCCCAAATTGATGTTGTCAATTTGATTAGGTTTTTATTGGTAGTTGTTCCAGTCATGGTTTTGGTTACAAGTCCTAAATGATTCAACTTATCTCATTCTTGATTATGTAATTTAAATTAAACTTCATCAGTTTGGAATATCCCACATCTCAGTTTAATTTTTAATTCAACTATATCCTATGAAATTGATTGAATTCATGTCATTTGAATCATAAGAACCAAATGGAATTTCAGCAGTATCTTTTAAACCAAAAGTACAATTTCAAATATATATTCATAGGATCTTCTATTAACATATGTGAATATTTTAGGAAAATTTAGTATACATGTAATGGAGGGTTAATTCCTTTGGTTCCATTCTTTAATGATAAAAGGTTTTGGGGACTGAAATAACCTAAATATCTTTTATGTATAAATATAATAATATGTACAAACAGTAATTGTATTCCCCAAAAATGTTGTCTGAAAATAACTATGTATCACCCTAATCAATGAAGGCTTTGTATAGAATGGTTTTGTTTATGCCATTCTCTTAATTTGACAAATTTGTAAAATAAATTACCAGAAACTAAGTCTATTTGAGGCCACTAGAGAAACTATAGAATCTGTAATGTTGTGAGATTTATGATGTTAAATCTCTAACAAACCACCAGAAAATATGTAGACCACCATTAAACTGCAAGGCGAACGAATGAGCAAATGATTGATGATTGAAAAAGTATTAAAACACAAAATAAATGTACACCATTATTGATTCAGAGTCACTTAACTCGAGAATATATTAAGTCAACATAAAGGTTGAAGATGGAATAAAAAATATCAAATCACAAACATATTATCAAAATACAAAATCACAGTTTACAGAATTTTCATACTGCACAAACACAAACAAAAAATGTAAGACATGATTGTCACATTCTCACACGCTTTCTCAATCGTGTGTGTCAAAAACATTGACATGAAAAAATAATCATAAAATATATAAAAATAAAAGTAGATTAAAATAGTACTTACTAAATAAATTTAAAAACAAATATCACAGTTATGTTACGTTAAGGGAACTATTTTAAATTAAGCATTTCTACAAAATGACAAAACACAGGGGTTGACAACCGTTTAGTAAATATGTCACCAATCTGGTAATTTGTAGGTACATATACATAATTAAATACAACATCAACAAGGTCACTAACAAAGTGATACTTGGTGTCAATATGTTTGGACCTCCGTGAGTTCCATTTATCCAATTTAATTAGAGGGAGGCAGCTCTGATTGTCTTTGTATATAACAGACCTATTTTTATAAGAAAAGCCAAAATCATTTATTAGTTTTTGAAGCCAAAGTCCTTTGGTCGAAGCCTCACACAGAGCTATAAGCTCACTTTCTGTAGAAGAAAGTGCCACAATTGGCTGTTTTCTGTGTAACCAGGATACGGCATTTCCAAAAATTTGACAACAATATCCAAAGATAGATCTTCTGGTTACAATGCAATTAGCCCAATCGGCATCTGTGAAAATTCCAATAACATTTTTACTATTTAAATTACGTTCAAAAGTTAACTCAGAATCTTTAGTGGTGATCAAATATTTCATTACTTTACATAAATATTTATAATGTTCATTTGTGGCAGCACTCTAAAACTGGCTAAAATATGAAATGACGTAACAAACATCTGGACAGGATCCTAACATTAAATAGATTATACAACCCAGTAACTGCTGATAATTAATATTGACTTGACGATCCAATGAATTTAAATTACGTTCAAGTTGTAGTCTGGGTTCGATCGGAGAATGAATAGGCATACAATTTTCTAAATTAAACCTATGAACAACAGAATCTATTAATGACTTCTGGTTCATTTTCAAAATGCCATTCTCACAATCATAGTTAATTGACAATTTAAGATAATTACTAATTGTTCCAAAATTTTTACAGTTAAATTTTTCACTTATTATCTTTTGGAAATTTCCTATTAATTTTTCATCATTGGAGCTGATAATTATGTCATCAATGTAGGTTAACAAGTATACAACATTATTTTCATTTTTATATTTATAAAGGCAATTATCAGCTTGATTTAAAACAAATTTTAGTGAGGTCAAGAATTTGTGAAACTGAATGTTCCACACTTTGGGGGACTGTTCGAGTCTGTACAAAGATCAATTTAGTAGTAATACATTAGAACTTCTATCAGTATTGATCTAAACGCCTTCAGGGATGTCTAAATAGATTTTTTCCATTACTTTACTGTTTAAAAAGGCGTTACAATTGTCTAATTGATGAATATAATAACCTAAGTGATTTGAAATGGAGAGTAGAGAGCGAACAGGGGAAAGTTGGTCTACTGGGGCATATACATCATCAAAATTGAAGTCCTTCTATTGTTGAAATCCCCTAGCAATGAGATGAGCTTTGTACAGAGTGTTACACTCACTATCAACCTTTTTGGTAAATAACCAGTGACAGATTATAGTGGGATCACTCATAGGACACTTAACCACATTCCACGTTTTATTAGATGATAAAGCACCAACTTCAGCCTCAACAGCTTTCTTCTAATCAGAAGACTCAGGCGAGTTCAACACCTCCTTCAATGTAAGAGGGTAATTGTCATTTACAGATGATGCTGTACGAAAACAAAAGTTAAGACTTCAATATCACCAACATTTGACTCATCTACCTCCCTCAATACCGGATCTTTATCCAAATATTTACACGTTACATTAATATCTTCATTAAATTCAACATCCCTACTGATGTAAATTTTAGCCACGTTCAGTACTTTGTAGCCAACAGAGTAATACCCCACAAACTTCAATTTAAAGCTCTTCTTTTCAAATTTATCAAAGCTATGCTTCCAATTAAGCATGTAGAAGTCACAGCCAAATATCTTCAGATATTTATAATCAAATTCCTTATGATACCATTTCTCAAAAGGGATAAAATCTTTATTGGTAGGGCATCTATTAATTACATACGCAGCGCACATCAGCGCTTCAGACCAGTAAATTTTCTCAAGATTACTTTCATAAATTAAAGTTCTTGCTTGTTCACAAAGAGTACGATTTATTCTCTCTGCCTTTCCATTTTGCTGAGGGCAGTTTGCTATGGAAGGCTCAAAATGAATTCCCTTTTCTTTACAATAATCTTTAAAAAATTGATTCGTGTATTCAGAGCTGCAATCACATCTGAGGCATTTTATTTTAGTTCCAAAACGATTCAACACTAACTCATAGTATTCCTTAAACTTAGAAAGCACTTCTTTCTTACTGCTCATTAAATAAACATAATAAAAGTTGGTGTAGTCATCCAAAAAGGTCACAATATAATTCTTTTTGTCATAACTGACTGGATTTATTGGTCCACATACATCAGTGTGAACTAAGTCAAGTGGGTCACTAGTCAATTTTTTGTGCCTTTGAAAAGGTTTCTGGTGCTGTTTCCCCATGACACAGGGTTTGCAAAACACCTTCTTATTTTTGCTGACATCTGGTATTAGTCCACATCTTATTAATATTTTAACATCATTACTGTTGAAATGAGTCAAATGCTTTTGTCAAGTCTCAATCGGATTTTTTTGTTCTACAGTTGTCAAATTAACAGAATCAGTAATGTTATACGAAAGATTAATTATATATAGATCCGTCGAGATGCTTTTACCAGTCATAATTACTTTATTATTTTTATTAGTATCAACAATATTAACTATTTTTTTCTTAAAGATTGACCAACAACCAACCCTAGCCATACATTTAACAGACATTAGATTTGATGGTAGATCTTTGGCATATCAAACATTCATTAATGTGATTCTAATACCAGATTGAGTTACTAATTTTATATGACCAACCACTGAGACAGTAAGAGCAACATCTTTCTTAGCAACTATGAGTTGAGCAGGTTTCTTTAAAACAATATATTTGTCAAATAAAGACAAGTCATTAGCTACATGAGTAGTAGCACCAGAATCTAAAACAAACTTAACATATCTATCACCGAGAGGCTGTGAAGTTTCAGACATTAAACAATTATCAGGCATAAAATGTATACTCAGTCTTAGAGCATTCAACATTGCTCGCTAAAATACAAGAATCACGATTAGAATTTGAGTTAGACTGATTGCCAGACCTCTCTTGGTTTTTAGAGAAATACTGCATAGCAATATAACCAATTTTTCCACAGAAATAGCACTGAACATTTTGGTAATTACAATTTGAATTTTGATTTGAGCTTCCTACATTCCCTGAATCGTAATTACGAATATTTCCATGACTAGATTGACTGACTATTTTGACTAGATTGATTATTAAAATTATTATTATTACGGTCATTAAAACAATTATTATTAAAATTAACATTATTATTGCCAAAATTATGGCCAAGATTCAATCCACAATTCGAATTACTGCGAAAATTATGCTTATAATTATGATTACGATTATAATTACCACGTTGATAAGCTAAAAAAGCATTCTCTTCGGTAGACTGAACATCTAACAAAGGTTTCTGTGTGACAATTTCAGAAGGAGCAAAAACAGCATCCTTTTTGACAATCAATAATTTAACACTCTGCTTACAATTTGATCCCAATTGGGTTTATCAATCTCCTCCAGCATCTCATAACGGATGGTATTCACTGGGTAGCGATTTTAGGAATTGAATAATAAATTGTCTCGTAGTAGTAGGATCACTTTTCTCGATCAATCGTTGAAATTTTGCTCGATAACACATGATGTATGCCTGGATATCACTTCCGGAAGTAAAACGTTGAGCACACAGTTTGGTACAAAGTTCAACTAATTTATAATCTGCTTCTCAAACATAGGAATTTAAAATAGTGCTAAACATAGCCCTGAATAACCTCAAGGAGTGAATCAATAACATTATTTGCGATATAAAACATCGCTTTCGAATTATTATTACACCATTGATCGTTGTGATCTTTTTGCGCTGGTACATGCATGACAACTTTATATAATCCTTTCTTCTGAAGTAACAGCTCCATGCGGAACTTCCAGCTACGTAAATTTTTGCCATTAAATGGTTTGATATTACATTTTCGATCACTCTCTATGTCACAAAATATATTATCGAATAACAGTGAACAGAGTACAGGCGAATTGCCGGCAAATTGAAAAATATAACAGAGCAAAACGAGTTAAAATGGAATGAAGGATTATTACTTGGTTGAAGACATTTGATGCAGGTTCAGACTCAGCAATTGAGAACGATGGAAGCCATGTTGAATTGTGATACTGGGGCCATAACCATTGTGAGATTTATGATGTTAAATCTCTAACAAACCACCAGAAAATATGTAGACTACCATTAAACTGCAAGGCAAATGAATGAGCAAATGATTGATGATTGAAAAAGTATTAAAATACAAAATAAATGAACACCATTATTGATTCAGAGTCACTAAACTCGAGAATATATTAACTCAACATAAAGGTTGAAGATGGAATAAAAAATATCAAATCACAAACATATTATCAAAATACAAAATCACAGTTTACAGAATTTTCAGACATGCACAAACACAAACAAAAAATGTGAGATATGATTGTCTCATTCTCACAAATGTTCTGTGGTTTCACTAGCTTACCTTATAGAAATTTATTCAGGCGATCTTTCTGTAGCTACAGAAACATGTTTGGGTGATATCTACAAACTAAAGACCTCCCAACTTTTGATAGTTCTATAGAAAAATCTGCAGCAACTTTTTTTAGCTATAGATTTTAGACCATCCCGATTTTGTTGGGAGATACACTTTCATTGTTGGCAAGTTATGTATTGTTTTATTTTTTGTTATCAGTTGCCTGAAAAAGAATAAAATTAAGAAATGTCGACTATGAATTATGAGTAATTAGAGAAGATTCAACTTATTTTATTTGTGATTATTTGATTCAGATTAACATAGGTCGGTTAAAAATATCCTCCATAATATTTTTATTTTAACTTCATCAATATTCCATGAACTAAACTGAATCCATTTCATCTAATCACAGGATCCAAACAGAATTTCAGTGGTATCTTTCAAACCAAATGTACAATTTAATTAAATACGTATTCTATTAACATATTGAATATTTCAAGAAAATGTCAGCTCAATTGCATGTTTGATTCTGGAGATATCGTTGAAATTCTGTTTAGAAAGAGTAATTCAAATAATGTAAATTCGGTCTAGTTGAAGAATTACAGCAATATCTTGAAAACTGAAGGTTCGATTGAAATCAAATTTTTAGAGAATCTTCAGAAAATGTATGTTTATGTCTCAACTAAATTTCAGATTTTTAAAACCAATAGTTCTTTCACAACTGCTCTCAATAAACTTGATTTTGTGTAAGTTTAGTTGAAGCAAATGGGAAGAATTATTAGTATTAGTAGCAAAAAACAGCTTTGTGTGGAAATCATTCATTCCTACAAATAAACTGAAGTTCACCTTTTCTTTCTCAGAAGTTTCACTAGTATTTTTTGAATCTGAATTTGTTTCAAGTGTAAGTTTAACCTAGCTGTTTCGCTACTTACAAAATTGATAACACATTTGATTCCCTAAAAACATCCTAAATCAATAGAATGTTGTATGTGCAGCTAGCCTCTAAATCTACAGAAAAAAAAAGCAACAACTGACTACAGATTTTTCTGTAGATTTATAGTTTCTCTGGTCACCAAGACTTATGGTCAATAGATTTGTTGTAAATTGTGTTAAAGCCCCATAGATATGAGTCCAACATATGCCATTCATAAGTGAATTAATTGATATTTGCTAAATTTTAGAAATTTTAATGTTTTAGTAGCTTTTATTAATTTTAAAGAATTTTTTCTTTGTTTCACAGAAAATTTACTTTCACTCAATAGATTGAAAGGCCAAAAAAACAAGCCTCTTCTCTAGCACAATTTTATGGGAACTAGAATTGGTAATAGAGATGTGTCCGTTGACAGAGAACTAATTCATTTGAACTAATCTTTTGAAAGACCTAAATGAACGAGACCAAAAGATGAGGATGAACTAGTTCATTTTGAACTAAAAGATATTATCAAATCAAAGTTATATTGTATAGACCTACAAGCTAGTTCACTCTTATACGTCACAGCATTGTTGTTAATCACTGGATGAGTGGAATTTCTTATCAATCAACAAAAAACGAATGTAAGCGTTTTGGGGAATGAAAGCGCTTTCTATGTCTGAAAGTAACTGTATAGAAAATGTATAGGAATTGCTCTCCATGAAATAATACATACTCAAATGTTTGATTCATGCAGCTCATTTCGTTCATTTTGAACTAGTTCACTGAACTAGTTCATTCAAAAGACCGAGACCTGTTGAACTAAATCCCCCAAATGAACTAAAACGCACATCTCTAATTGGTAATCAGAATTTTTTTGGGGTTATTTGTTACTGGAAACCAATAAAAGTCTATACTGATTACTGTTTACTGGTTATTGGTTCAAAATGTGCTTGTTTAGTTACTGGTTATTGGTTCAAAATGTGCTTGTTTAGTTACTGGTTATTCTTCTGGCTAACCAAAACAACTTTCCTGGTTATTGAGACAAAATTTCTGGAAAAATAGACAAACAAAATTTTCCTCCAGTTAACCAAAACAACTTTTCTGGTTATCGGTTATAGTTAATCATTATTGATTGAGAAAAAATTTGGGATATAATAGACTAAAAAAATTTTCTTTCAAGTCAAACTATCTGTAATTAATATGTTCACGTCTGTTTAGTGGACGTACATATTTTATTTCTTCTTCGATCGCCTGCTAATTCGTCACAATCTTTATCTTGTGTCTTTTGTCCTTGTTTCCTTTCATCGACGATCTTACCGTTTTGTATAGGCGTGTGTGAGATTCCATCGTCGCTATCTGTAGATAAGCTCTACACTGTATTTTCGTGCTTGTTTCACCTTCATGTCAGTCTAATCATTTTTCTTACTTTATCCAGAGCTCTGTCTGTATTTGTTCACCACACAGTATGTGTATATTTTTGTGCTGTTATAATTTTTTGCCATTATAGAATTTCAAAGTTAAAATTTCGTTTTTGTTCTTAGGGTTTTGCCCTCTCGGTGTTTAAAACCTTCTTATGTGTTCGTGTTATGAGGCTGTGCTTCCTCAATTTGATAGTACCTTTTATTAGTTTGCTTATGCAAAACTTGGAGTTTATTTGTTATTTGGTGTTCTTAATTTTTTATTTAGACTTCATCTTATGTTGTCAAAACATTGGTCCCTTGAGCCAGATTTGCTAAGTGACAAGTGCTAGTGCAATTTTTTACTTGCAGTCCGCGAATTATTTGGTATGTTTTTTAAGTTTTTGCCCTTTTTATTAATTGTGTTTGTCTTTGGTGTATTTCACCTTGGACCTCGTTTATACCCAAAGTTCGTGTGAAAAGTCCGTGTGCTATTTGCGCTTACTCGCAAGTCTCGTTATAATTTCGCAAAAACTCGTGTGCTAATTTTATTTATTGGTATTATCGAGTTTGGTCATTCGTTATTAAATCGCGAGTGAAGTTCGAAAGTGAAAAATCGATAACCCTTGCCCAGTTCCAGTCTCGTATAACAATCCAGCCTTAATATGTCGGACAAAAGTCAGACTATGGAAGGTTTGACTCGTCATCAACGCGCATTGGTCAGGCAGATCAATGTCACAAAAAGTATTGTCAATAATGCTCTCGCAGAAAATCCATCAGAGGAGGTTGCATACCAAATTGGTGCGCATCTCGACGAGTGGAAGACCAACCTCATAAAGTGGGAGGATGTGGTCAACGATATGGTTGAGCTTACCGATGTTGAAGGTAAGACCACGGAGCTAGTATCCAAAGAAGAAATCAAGATTTCAAAGCTCTTCCTCAAATCATCTACCAAATATGCCAAAGCCAAAGGTAAATTGTCAGCCATGTTCGCACGTCTCAAAAAGTTGTCAGATCTCGCTATTTTTTGCCATTCTGTTGAAACCTCATTTGTCGCTGAGGGGAATGCAGGTCATGCTCTAGTCAAACTGCCAGATATTCCGGTCCCAAAATTCGACGGGAAAATGAAAAACTTTACGGAGTGGCACTCGTTATTTTCGGCCATGATAGACAAGAATGACAGCCTCCAGCCCATTCAGAAGCTGTACTTTTTGAAGCAAGCCATGGTCGGAGACGCAGCTGCCCTTTTGAAGGACCACACTCTTCAAGAAGGTGCATACGAGTCGGCGTTTAAATACGTAGAAGAACGATACTACAATCGAAAAGCACTGATCGCAACAAACTTCTACGATTTATTGGAGCTGCCTCCTATCACAATGACTACATTACGTGAGGCTCTCGATAAAGTCAATGCTATCCTTTGTGGTCTCAAGGTATGTAAGATTGATGTAGAGAAGTGATTGCTTACATCATTGTGTGGAAGCTCCCAGATCGATTGAAAACTGATTGGGAAAATTCATATCTCGATCACTCGTCGTACCCATTGTTCACACCATTGGGTACTTTTCTTCAAAATTGATGTTTTGCTTTCGAAAGTGTCCATCCAGACGGGTCTGCGAAAGCCCTGGAATCGAAGAAGTCTTCCCAACCAGAGGAGAAAAAGAAGGCAAAAACTACGTTGGCGGTGGCAACCAAGTCACATCCAAGCACTCAGCCTTCTTCGTGTTCAAAGTGCTTGCTCTGCGAGAAAGATCACTACTTGTCTCAGTGCAATCGCTTTCTCGATAAATCAGTCGCTGATCGATTCGCGTTTGTTTGAGAAAAACGGTTATGTTCTAACTGTTTTCGTCAATATCACACGGCTTCTGTGTGTAACTCGTCAAAGTGCAAAAAGTGCGGCGAAAACCACCACTCTTTGTTGCATCGCAAAATATCACTATCTGGTCCTGCAAATTCCCAGAAGAAAGGAGAACCTGCTCAAGAAACCACGGAAGGGAAGTTGCCAAAAGCAGTCAACCTCTCGATGTCTGCCTCAACTCAACCAACCAACACCTGCTCGCAAGAAATTGTGCTGTTGCCTAGTGCTGTTGTCATGGTACAAGTAGGCAAGAAGCTGGTGAAGGCCCGCGCATAAGTCAACAAGTGCTCGCAGTTGGAATTGGCTTCAGAATCCTTCGTGCGATGGCACTGCATTCTCACGAAAACTGCATTAGGTGCACTTCAAAGTGTCGGAACCAACTGGTATGAGACGTCAGTGTCAGAAGGCCTGAATATACAATCGCGCTACACGAACTTCAAACTGTCCTTCGATGCAAACGTCGTCGGCCAGGTACCTTATCAGATCACACATGATCTGATACAATGCGTACAGAATCTCGATCCTCGTCTAAACCTTGTGGAATGTGACTTACCACAGTCGTCCGTCGACCTTCTTATTGGCGCAAAATAGGCGAATCAAATCCTGAAGGGCGAGCGTATATTCTTTGGCAAATTTGCTCTGCAGGACTCGGAGTTTGGATGGCTCACGGAAGGACCGTTGCGCCCTCTCGCATTACCAAACATGCCATGCTGCAATTCAACAGTGAAAGTAGAGCAAAAACTGTTAAAATTCTTCGAGGTCGAAGAAGTTCAACCACCCACACTAGTTCTCGGGAATGAGAGCGATGTGAGGCACGGAAAATTCCAAGTCCGCCTCCCACGAGAAAAGCCGTTGCGAGCAATTGCTAACACCTACGCTCAAGCAAAATTGTCGCTGCTCCGATTTGAACGAAAATTGGATGACGAAACCCGGAAAATGTATGTCGAATTCATGGTCGAATATCGGGAGTCGAACCACATGCAAAAAGCCATCGATATGGATACTCCACGGTATTTTATACCGCACTTGTTCGTGTTGCATCCAAATAGCAGCTCTACTCGATTTCAAGCTGTCTTCAATGCCTCAGCCGCAAACCAGTCAGGTTTGTCTCTAAATTAAGCTCTGATGGTAGGGCCTACTATTCAGCCCGAGTTATTCGACACCATCCTGCATTTCAGAATGTACCCGATTGCATTCAGCGCAGATATTAGCAAGATGTACCGCCAAATCCAGGTACACCCGGACAACTGGCCACTACAATCGATTTTGTGGCGTGACAGCACCGATCAGCCTATCAAAATCTACAAACTGATGACGGTCACGTATGGTACCTCACCCGTGTCTTACATTGCCACGAAGTGTTTGCAAGTTATCGGCAAACAAATCAAAGCGGATCATCCTGCAGCCACTCACGCTATCATGTCCGAGTTTTATATGGACGACTTGTTAACGGGAGAGGAAACGGTCTCGGAAGTGTTAACCAAATGAGCGACAATTCACAAAGCGCTCCAAGGTGCACATTTCCCGCTGTGGAAATACATCTCGAATTCATCGGAATTCCTTACCTCTCTCGACTCTGATTTGGTCGAGCCTTTACAAGCGATCAAATTTGCCCCTACTGGTGCGGCCAAAGTGTTGGGCCTGCAGTGGGAACCAGCTATGGATTGCTTCTCAATTTGCACCAATGTCGTAGACTTAACTGGAGTCGTCTTAACAAAGCAAGTGGTTGCCTCACTTGCCGCACAAGCGTTTGATCCAACCAGATTTGTCACTCCCATTGTCATTCGTGCAAAAATCCTGCTGCAGGATTTGTGGCAGGAAGGAAAAACCTCGGACGAGCCTATAGACCCAGAACTCGGAAAAACTTTTCGCAATTACTACGAAGATATCGCAACACTCGGATCCATCTCAATCCCGCGATTTTACAAAACCTATTGTGATTCCAAGATTACGATAGTAGGCTTCTCGGATGCAAGCCCTCGAGCGTATGGAGCTGCCATGTACCTGTGCACTGAAAAGTAGTCAGAAGTGCACTCCATCCTAATTTGTACGAAATCCAAGGTAGCACCTTTAAAAGCCCTCACAATTCCAAGACTGGAATTACTCGGAGCTGTTTTGCTTACCAAACTTGTAACTCGAGTAAGTGAAATTTTAAAGTGCGAACTTTCGTCAACTCTCGCATTCTCAGATTTGAATATTGTACTAGCTGATTAAAAGGCCCAAGTGAGCGATATCAAACTTTTGTGCGTAATCGCGTCAAATTTATTAATTCAGTGATACCTAGTTCGCAGTGGCAGTACGTGAATACTGCTGCAAATCCTACGGATTTGCTAATTTGCGGCATCTCCGTAAATGTGTTGACAAATAATGACCTTTGGGTTCATGGCCCAAAATAGTTAAGTGACTCGAAATTGTCCTTTGCTTCAGTAGAATTACCCGAAGCGTGTGCTTTAACGTAGTTAACTCGAGAACTCAGTGCGATGAGTCGTTATTAGCTCTTTTCTCTGAATTTGATAAAACAGTACGTATAATTTCCCTCGTGTGGAAATACGTGTTGCGAATTAACCCTAACTTGTGCAAATACGAAAATTTTCCCGAAAGAGAGTGTGGAATTTTAATAATCTGTCATATTTCTCAGTGTATATGTTTCAGCTCAGAAATCCAAGCGTTTCAAGATGGTTGCAGTATCCCGTCCAACAGTCCATTGAGCGCTCTCAACCCGTTCCTTGATGACCATGGCATCCTTCGCGTTGGAGGAAGGCTCAGTCATAGTCATCTCTCAGAAGACACCAAGCACCCGATTATCTTGTCGAGAAAGTTGTCCTTGGTCGCTACACTCGCTCGCTATTATCACGAGAAATACTTCCACGCAAGTCAAGCGTTTGTGATTTCGTTCATTCAATCCAGATTTTGGATTATCGGCGGATTATCAAAAATTGTGAAAAAAGTGATTCATCTCTGCGTTTTCTGCGCGCATCTTCGCAGTCAAGCAGTCACGTAGCTCATGGGCAAACTTCCAAAGGAACGAGTTACGGTTTCTCGGCCCTTTGCCAACATCGGAGTCAACTTTGAAGGCCCATTCACAATTTGCTGCACGAATCATCGCACTCAAAAGCATCTCAAGTACTATGTGGCGGTCTTCGTCTGTCTAGCCACGCGAGCTGTCCATCTCGAATACGTCTCGGATTTGTCTGCGAACAACTTCATCGCAACTCTTCAGAGATTCGCTGCGGGCAAAGGTATTCCTCACACGATATGGTCCGACAATGCTACAAATTTTGTCGATGCTCACATCATCGAGCGTCATTGCCAGACTTCAGGGATAAATTGGAAGTTCATCCCTGCCCGTTCTCCTCATCAAGGAGGTATTTGGGAGGCTGTGGTGAAAGCCACAAAGAAGCATCTCGTAGCTGTTGCCGCCCATGTCGTATTAACAGTCGAGCAGTTTGAGACTGTTCTGAGTCAAATCGAGTCAATCTTGAATTCGCATCCTCTGTACCAACGACGCAAAACTTCCAATCCCAAAGAAATCAACGTACTCACACCAGGCCATTTCCTTGTTGGTTCTCATCTACTCCACCCAGCTCCATTGGAAACCCACTCGGTCCCACTTACAGAGCAATTGGAAATTCAAAGTCGAATAGTCAAGTCGTTTTGGGCTCTTTGGAGCAAGAGTTATTTAACTCAACTTCAGTCACGAGCCAAATGGCAGTCGCCATCGGATAACCTACGTGTTGGAGACATCATTGTCTTGAAGGATGAGAATGCTCCACCTCTTCAATGGAAATTGGGTCAAATTTCCCAGACTTTTCCCAACAATCAAGGGCAAGTTTGAGTAGTAGAAGTGTTTTCCAACGGGTCAACGCTGTCACAAGCTGTTCAGAAATTGGTGAAGCTGCCTATCGAAGCTTCTAGTGATTAATATAAGATTCAAAATTTATAATTGTAACCTTTTTGGCTTATTTTGTTTAATTTTAAGCCCTTCGGTCTTCCGGGGGGGAAAATTGTTCACGTCTGTTTAGTGGACGTACATATTTTATTTCTTCTTCGATCGCCTGCTAATTCGCCACGGTCTTTATCTTGTGTCTTTTGTCCTCGTTTCCTTTCTTCGACGATCTTACCATTTTGTATAGGCGTGTGTGATATTCCATCGTCGCTATCTGTAGATAAGCTCTACACTGTATTTTCATGCTTGTTTCACCTTCTCATTAGTCTAATCATTTCTTTAACTTTATCCAGAGCTCTGTCTGTATTTGTTCGCCACACAGTATGTGTATATTTTTGTGCTGTTATAATTTTTCGCCATTATAGAATTTCAAAGTTAAAATTTCGTTTTTGTTCTTAAGGTTTTGCCCTCTCGGTGTTTAAAACCTTCTTATGTGTTCGTGTTATGGGGCTGTGCTTCCTCAATTTGATAGTACCTTTTATTAGTTTGCTTATGCAAAACTTGGAGTTTATTTGTTATTTGGTGTTCTTAACTTTTTATTTAGACTTCATCTTATGTTGTCATAACATAATATATTTTACGAAAACAAATAAAAACCAATTCTTTCTGGCTATTGCCCTGGTTGATTTCAGCATTTTATGGGAACTGGTTACTGGTTATTGGTTATGTGATATTTGTTTGTTTTGGTTATCAGTTCCCAACTCACAGATGTCAATTTGTTAAGGTTTTTAGTGGTTATGGTTGTGATTACAAGCCCTAGGAACAGCCTATGTACAATCAAGTTATCAAATGCTATTGTAAAAGAACCATAGTTTGTTAAAAACTGAAATTTGTTGAAACATTATCACATGTTTACTTAAGATTCCGTGAAAATTTTACTGAAATTGAACCAGTTTCCCAAGATATGGCTTAAATTTTGAAAGGGCTACGTGATTCAAATAGTGGATACAAAATGATGTATTGCCATACTTGTATCTTCAGAGCTCTACTTTGTACAAAAACCCTAAAAAATAACAATGTTAATTGCTGAATCTGTGACATGATGGAATAAAATGTAGAAAAGTCAACATTTTTTGAAAAAATTGAAACCTTTTCAACTCCTTTAATACGGCATGTAAAGAAAATGTGAACATATAATTTTTATTCGCCCCATCAAATACTATCAACTAGCAAAATATTGCTGACATTACATCAGACACACTGTATAGTCAAAAGTTTTCCTCAAATAATTGTTTTAATAGTTCATCCTTTCCTCCAAAAATGGACAACACCAAATTAAAGAGTAGGATTGTTTTAGAAAAACACATACATGTAACATTTTTGTCCAATAAAAATTATGATCTCTATAATTTCTAAATGTTGTTCTAATTTTTCTTTTCAAAGCAAGATAGTACCGTCCATTTAGCCTGTTCAAGGGAATGAGTGCAACACACAAATGGTGATATTGATATTCTTCTTTAGATAAACTAGATCAAATGAAACAATCAGTTTTTTTTTTTGTTTATTTTTTAAATGTGCTCAATACTCACTACAGTTGCTCCTGCATACACTATAAATTTTATAAGAAACATTTTTAAAGTTTTGAAATGTTTGTGTGAAGAAATATAATGAGAATTTCATAAATTAATCTTTTATTACAAATTTAAAATTACGGAGGAAAATACTCAAACTATGGAATTATTTTTCAAAATACCGACATAAAAAAAAAAAATTAATTTTTTGCAATACCTGTCCATAATGTAGGCAATTATGTGCACCTTGGCAGTATATAAAGCGGACCATTTTAAAACAATGCATAATGTAAATTCTTTTTGCATAGGTTTTATACTTTTTAAAACGGGTTGTAAGAATATTGTGTTACTTTATACATCTGTCTTTATACACGTTGTTCCATACTTCGTTTATATTAAATTTTTTTGAGGCAAAGGGGACTGTTGCACAAATAGCAAGTGACGCGTGTATGTAGTAGGTGATTAATACTTGCGTCATAATCACCTACTTTATACACTCGTATCACAAATAACTATTTTGAAATACTGGCTTCTGAAACTTATGATTTTCTAAGCAATTCGTTTTTCTCCTCTCAACTGTGTATTTGAAATGGTTATAATATTGACTTGAAAAGAGATATTGAGACTTAATCGAAACATATCAGCTTTCACGGTGTGTATCAAGTTTTAAAATAAAAAAAAATTATCGGTTGCGATGGATTAAAAAACCAAAAAGGTCGGAATATATGTGACTTAACATATAACTGAAAAATTCTAAAATCGTAATTATCGAGTCACATAACAATTTAGATTATCAAAAACACGTTTCTCAAAAAATAAATGGACAGAGTAGTACGCAGTATATTTTCAAGTAGGAGTTCTAAGAAAATTTACTTATTAAATTTTATTCGATCTGATACTGGCCCCTAGGGATGAGTGTATATTTTTTGATTCATGACCTTGAAAAAATTTCGGCACTATTCACTGAAATTCATATTATACAGTATACACATACCAATTCAATTTTCATGTTACCACCTTACAAGTAGCAATTTTCATCCGATAATCAATCGCGAAACTTGGTACAGAAATTAATACCACGACAACGATCTGATCTATTGATTTTAGTGTGGATAAGCAGGATGGTGCTTCCAGTAAAGCTATTTTTGTATTTATTTTGGAAATAAAGTTTTCAATTTCGAACCAACAGCTACGTACGAAATTTGGAACAAATGTTAACCATAATTTATGGCAATATGCTACCAATTTTGGTGCGGATTGGGCGGACGATACTTCCATAAATTCCATTTTTGTTTCGATTTTGAAAAAGGTAATGTTTTTAAACTGGGTAATTTTGGGTCAACAGAAATAAAATTCAATACAATCAACATTAATCATTAATTAACAATATTTTAGCTACCTAGCTATTTTCTACTTTTTGAAACCCTACTTTTTCGAACGAAGCTGCTGTTGGGTTAGAGTTTTTCAGAAATAAATTTGGATTTGATTGATTTAAACCAGATCAGAAGATACGGCCATTTTTATGCAGTACAAAAGAACTGTACTAATCAAATAGTCTGTACAACCTCACCATCACATACAAAATTGGGGCATCATTCGGAAAATTATGATAACTATAATTTATTATATTCTGACCAAAAAATGTTACATATAATTTTCATGTCAAACATCCTCCTCTTTTATTTGGCAGCATCCATTTAAAAAAAAAATATATATATATTAGTGAAAAATTTTAATTTTGCACTTAATATGTTGACTAAAAAACTCAAAAAAATTTTCTGGAGGTAGACATACCTACTTACTTCAATTTCCTATAATTATTAAAGTAGTAGAAAAAAGCGAAAATTCTTTACGTTTTCAATTCCAGTATTGACCCTATTCCACGCCAATAATCGATCGCAAAGAAAAAGTTCAGTTCATCGAAACAGCTACAAAAGATTACCATAACATACCCTACTTTAAGTTATTAAACAAAACAAGAAGAAAGTAATCGACTGAAAAATCATTTTATTAGTCCAAATGAAAGGAAATTATTAACAACTAATGATATTAAAAAGTTAAGTCTTTACTAGATTTTTCTTATCACGATTATGTACACCAAAACAATTCGCACTTGTGAACTTCAACTGAAAACTAGAAGAAAAAAAAAACCTCTTAAAATACGGACAGTAGTTTAAAGTGAAAATATGCACTCACGTAAAACACTACATGTATACAGTAAAGTTGTTAAAAACAAATCAAATAAAAACAAAAACCAATTGATGAATGTTTAGATCAACACGTAATTTAAATTTTGATGCAAAGAAGAAAATATACATACATTATACATTAATGCATATAAATATTATGTATTATAATGTTATACACCCACACACTAAACACCGTTGAAAAATTCAAATAATTTCCGACACGACTTTCCGAAGTATAATATTTTCGTTCACATTCACACACAACTGTAAAAAAAACAAAACACTTAATATAAGTAATAGTATACACTCGAGCACTGCAATTCTTAATTCACTATAAGTTGTAAAGTTTCAAAATAATAAATGATAATAAATCAAATTTGAAATTAATTTCACTCGTTGTTGACAACACTAAAACTATAGGAATACTTTTTTTTTCTTCTTTGCATTTTAAAATTGGTTCCCCAAAAACTAAATTTCATCGCGAATTTTCAGACAATTCACTCAAAATACATAGGTAACACTTACAATTTTTGATGACTTTTTTTTAAATTAATTTTCTCAAAACAGATTCGCGCAAATAACCATATGATCAGAAAAATGGCACCAACAAACTTGACAAAACGATGGATACGCGCACAATATTTCAAGGCATTATCACCGAAAGGAGCACAAGCTATATTTTGGTCTTCGATTCTTTAACTTCAATTACTTCAACTTTTTTTTTCTTTTTTACGCATCAAATCACTTGAAAATACAAACGAAAAAAAAAACGGAGTAAAATAGTAATACTTTCCAGCATTGAGAAAATACTACTATACATACATACATTTACGTCAAAACTTCACTACAACCGAACCAGATTTATCAAAATATTAAGCTCGGAAAAAAGCACTTGTATGTCATGACGTATTAGCACTTAATCAACATATTTTTTACGATCGTGTAATTAACAAACGATATTAATTAAAAGGCGTAAGAGGCGTGCAAATTGAAGCGAAACAAAACAATACACAACGAATACGGCAGCTTCACGTGCTATGTGAGTTGTTTTTTTTCTGGAAATTTACAATACACATAAAATCTGACAAATTTAATCAATATTATCAACGAAAGTTGTTTCAAATTGATGCTACAAGCTACTGAAAATAAATACTAGTTCAAATCATTACTTTATTCATACTCCCTCTTATAACCAAGTGGGCCGACAGCTCCTAAAAAATATATTTCTTCGTTTTACTTCATTTATTCAACCAAACAGAAAAAAGATGGCCGAGGCACTAGCGTAAGAACAGAAGAAAGGATAAATACTTTGTATTCTCTAACAAAAGAATATTTTGATTGACTGTTAGGCCAGGCCAGTCAAGCTAGATGTTTTCAATCAACAGAAACAGGGAAAAGGTTTTTCTTTTGGAATCCGGTAGTTCAAATCCATAACTCTGTCTTAAGTAAGAAACATACTTTTTATGTTAACTTAAAACTTTCCTTGATGCAGCAATTTTAATTTTAATTTAATTTTTATAAATTATTATTAAATATATTATTACTGTTTAATTAGTATAAAATTAAAATTAATAATGATTTAGAAATTAAATTTGACACACACGCACACACAAACACACACACACACACACACAAATATATATATATATACACACATACATGCATACATGCATACATACATACATACATACATACATACATACATACATACATATATATATACAAAGATTAAAAAAATTTATTCATATGTATTACACACATGATAGGTCTATCATCTTGACAGCACATACTGATGTAGGATGTATAGGGAAGATTTAGTCTCATCCAGTACAGTTCACCTTTAGCAGTGATATGTGAAAAATTTCGAGTCATTTGGTGAAATTTCTATGACATTAATAAAAAATGTCAAGATAACTTTAATGTAGGAATTCTTATTTGCTATTCTGTTTGTCTGAACATTTTTCTTTATATTGTTATTAGGAAAAGAGTAAATCACTAGAAATTTGATGAGGGCACAAAAGGTAAGTTTTTAGGGGTGAAGTTATAGTTAAATTTTGATGGATTTTCAAAACATTAAAGATGACACATTAATGTACCAGTTTCCGAAGAAAAACCTTCTCCCGGATTTCATTGAGGAAAACACCCTTTTTTTAAATCTAATTTGACCAGTCCATTACAACTTTGCAGAGAACAAAAATGTTTCATGAATCACATCTGATTAATCCAGTCAAATAAACATAAAAAAGAAGAAAAAAAATTAGCACACACTCTAACCTCATATGATTTTTGAGTGGGTCTCTTAGAGTAATATTCTAAAAGTTGCTCTCTCTCGGCTTTTTACAATTTGTAGAGGGGGTGTTTACCCTCAAAGTTTGGTTTTCCATGTTTTTATCCGCAAATTTCAAGTTAATGATGAAATTAGTTCAGCATAAAGTTTCCTACAAAATAGATTCTAAGCCTTTATTGTTCGATGCCCCCTTTCCCGATAAAGAGTCTTGAAAACAAACATTTTTCAGTGAATACCTTCAACAGCATTATGCGAGTGATATAATTGGTAATTATCATACTATTTAGAGAATTACTAAATACATATTTTCAACTCATCCATTCCCTTCTATGACCCCTCATCATCCCCTTCAACTTCACAGCGAACCCCTTCAGGTATGCTGCGAAAAAAATGTAACTTCAATTCATGATATGTACCTACAGATAAGCGTAGAAGACTGTTCTAATTTACCGAATTTTTCATTCCTCAAAAATAGCAGCGATTTTCCGTATTCTTTTTTTTAAACATTGAGGTTACAAATTCTTACTTCTTAGAACTGATGCTGAAACTATAAAGTAGAATAGAGAACAAACATTCAAACAGAACTGGTTCAGAACTAAAACTATTGATGAGACGATCAAATTTAACTACAGATCCAAGTTTTTTGAGTTTTTACTTCTCAGAACTGACACCAACACAAAAACCATTGGGTAGAATTGATAACTAACCTTCAAAAGAAAAAGTTCCAAACTGAAATTTTCATACTTAATTACAGCTCTCATAATAGAACCTTTGAAATCAAAACGAAATTTAGCAGAAACCATTGAAGAAAAGGCACCTATATGAGGTTGAAATTTTGTGAAAATCTGTCCAATGGAAAGGAGTGATACTGCGACAAAAAAAGAAGTAATTTCAATTTATAATATAGATAAATAAAAATGTGTATCCTGAAAGGGGTGAGCTGTGTAGGTGAAGGGGATGATGAGAGGTTATAAAAAGGGATGGGAGGGTAGAACTAATTTTTTTAAAAGTATGATAATTTCGAGTTATATCTCCCATATAATGCTACTGAACATACTCACACAAGAATAGTAGTTTTCACGACTGTCTCCAGAAGAAGGGAGCCGTTGAATAGAAAACTGCATATAACTTTTAGAGGACCCACTTAATAACCTATATAAATAGTTGAAGTTGGTGCAGTAATTTTTTTTTTAATTTTTTTGTAATATTTCACTAGGATATAATTGGCTATTAGAGACCTTTATTGGATATTTATAAATAAATAAATAAAAAAAGAAAGTGCGTAGACGGGTAAGATAGTGATTTTGGCCTCAGACTTGGATTTTCTTCAAACTTGACCATAAGGTACTCTCTGATGGAAAAAGTTCCCTTACAAAATTTGAGCCCCCACACTCACCCCTAAGGGGAGATATATCCCTTTTCATCAGATTTTAAATGAAAATTTATAACTTTGGCCCAAGTCAATAAAAATTCTTGATATTGGGGTGAGTGATAGACCATGTGGTGGGGTATTTATGATACATTCTTGGATTTCCTCCATTTATTCATTATAGGGCTACAGCACTTTAAAATTTTCAAAATGATGTCCTACTCCCACCTTTTGAGCTATACATTTGAAAAAAATATTAAAATATTTATAAAATGAATACATATGTTTAGAATATTTTTTCATATTTTTTAAAGTGGTGCATCTTATCAAAAATTAGGAAAAATACATTTTTTTACCTTTTTCATAGGTCAAAAATATTTAAAAATTCCAAAATTTTTTCACTTTTATACGTGTCTGAGATTCATTTGACACCAAATTACACATATTGCACTTCATGTACCTCCAATCTCTATGTAAAAAAAAAATAAAACATAGCAGAAAGGTGTTTGTATTATGATACAAGCAGCAGAATTGAAACTTCTATAGGTCCATGTGTGTGTAACACCATTGTACACACATAAACACATACCCAACAAATTGTTGAATCTAAAAATGTACTATAAATTAGAACTCAGCTCCCTCAGAAACATATCAAATGATATATCAAGCAATAATTTATGAATAGTTGATTCTACTCCCATTGTGGGTCAAACAGTATCCCCAAATCAGATACTCAAAAATCTGTTTTTGCACAAATTTTGATTCTATCTTACTGGAGGCTGTGTGTATCAATTTGGACTCGGAAGAAAATTGAAGTAGCCTATCATTATAGGTACCACTTGGCATTCACCAACATATTTGTTTTCACTTTTTTAATAAACTATTCGTATTGATTTTATTTTTTAACCTACCGATTTATCTAAGTTGTTCAATAGTAAATATTATTATACTCTGTACATAATAGGTAAGGGAAAGGCTGGCAAGAGTACGCTTTTAGTACTATATTGTCAAAATTGCAAACCCCTGAAATCCCACCCCTCTCAATTTTATTGTGAAACACTCTCATCTATTAGCTATAGTTTGTTGCTAGTTTGAGTTCTGTAACTTAATTTGTAATCCCAAAATTTAAATTAAAAAAAAAAAAGTAAAATGCATACTTACTCTTTCCTGTCTGGGTAGGTAAGAGTACTCACTTGGGGTTGAAAAACACACCATAAACTACTGGGAATTCAAAAAAATTATATGATGTAAAATCACTTTTGAAAAATTATCATTTTTTTAGTAAAATATGAATATTAATAAAAACTGGTAAAAATTTATCTTTCTGATTATGTTCTTTTAAATATTCAGACAACAAATTTCCATAAATTGAGCATTATAGTTCCTGATTTTTCTTTTTGCTCAGAAATTTTCTTCATGAGCAGGATACATGAAAATATCTTTGTTTAATAAACCAGTTTTCACCTTCCCTTCTCTTCTCTCCCAAAAAATCATATTTTGAGCATTAATATCCTGCCTCTAGGCTATTTACGTATTGTTACCTGACTAATACTTATTTTGTAAAAAACGTTTAAAAAAATACACATTATAATTTTTCCAAATATTTTTCAACGGTATATTTTTAGATATTTGCAAAATAAATATTATTCATTTTCTAATGTCTATTTGATCATGTATTATAATGTTATCACAGAAAATAGTTAAAAAACACACAAAAACAGTTTATATCACATTAAAAATCACACAGCCAACTCATATCATGGTATTAGTACACAAGATCTGTATTATGAGGATGTTCATTGGAGATTTGACATATTTCAGATTAGTGCAGTTAGAGAGTAGTAATTAAAGTGTATACTCTTACCCACTTGCATACTCTTACCATCCTTTCCCCTAATTATGTAGACTACATACAACTTTAGCTCATTTTAAGTTCCAAATTAATACATAACTGATTATATTGAATTTTAGATTTCTGCTAATTATCTGGTTCTCACAGGTGTGAAATTGATGAATTGTTCTGTTTGTTTCAATTGTATTTATGGAAAAGGACATTGTTAAGAGCTCTATACCTATTTCAGTCACAATGAATTGAACGACAAGTTAAAATATTGTGTTGGTTTGACTACTCAAAAATGTAAATAATTGACAGTATTGACTCATGGTGTCAAATGAGTTGGGCCTAAATGGTACCATAATAGGAATAGAACCAACTATTCATAAATTATTACGTGGTATATCATTAGATATGTTTCTGGAGTTCTAATTTATAGTACACTTTTAGATTTAAAAATTTGTTGGGAGTGTGTTTATGTATGTGCAATGGTGTTACACACACATATACATAAGGAAGTTTCAATTCTGCTGCTTGTACCATAATACAAACACCTTTTTCCCATGTTTCATTATTGTTTTCCAGAGAGATTGGAGATACATGGAGTGAAATATGTGTAATTTGGTGTCAAATGATTCTCAGATATGTATAGAAGTGAAAATTTTTTTTTGGAATTTCTTGGAATTTCTTGGAATTTTTTTATATCTTTGACCTATGAGAGAAGTAAAAACAAGGCATTTTTCCCAATTTTTGATAAGACGTACCACTTTAAAAAATATGAAAAAATATTCTAAACATATGTATTCATTTTAAAGATATTTTAACATTTTTTTCAAATATGTAGCTCAAAAGGTGGGAGTAGGACGTCATTTTGAAAATTTTAAAGCGCTGTAGCTTTACAATGAATAAATAAAGGAAATCCAAGAAAATATCATAAATACCCCACCATGTGGTCTATCACTCACCCCAATATCAAGTATTTTTATTCACTTGGGCAGAAGTAATAAATTTTTATTTAAAATCTGATGAAAAGGGGGCTCAAACTTAGAATGGGCATTTCTTTCACCAGAGAGTACCTTTTGGTCAAGTTTGAAGAAAATCCGGGTCTGAGGCCAAAATTACTATCTTATCCGGCTATATCCTTTAAAAAAATTGAGCAGTATTGAACATTTTTTTTTTTTTGTTTACATGGCTCACTCTTTATTTTTTTTTGATTCCTAATAACCGAAATTACCAGAACTGTTCCAAATCTGAAAACAATAATAACTATCCAGTTTCCTGTTCAAAGTTGTACTACCACTTACGTATGAAGAAATTTTAAGTTGTCTAAGTATGTGTTCTACGAAAATCTACTAATTAATTTCGATCCGATATTAGCCCTCAAGGATGGGGATGGATACGTTTTTCGTTTGATAATCGAAGGAAAATAATTTTGTCAGCAATAACTCAAATTCACGTAGGTATCTATACGCATACACACTCGTATATCTTGATACATATGTCAATATAGATATTCCATTTTCTTTTTACGACGGTACAGGTCGCAATTTTCGTCTAATAGTAACGAAATTTGGTTCGAACATTAGCACTAAGCTAAGGAACTAACCTATTATTTTTACCTTTCATGAAGTTAGGATGTTATCAAGGAACAACGAACCGTCTTATGTCACGTAGATAAATAAAATTATGCAATAAGTGGAATTAAAAATCAGAACAAAGAGAAAAGAATTGAAAATTGAAAGAAAAGTGGACCGAAGTCAAATGTAAATTACTTTTTGATTAAGTGGACAGTCGAATAATTTTGGGGCACGTTGTGGTTGCGTGAAATTTGGTGGCAAGAAAAGGTTAGTAGTAATATTATTCGATAATAGAGGAAAACCTAGTTCACTCGAACTGATCACTAGAATGAACAAAACGCATCGGGTGTAAAATTTTTGTTAATCTAGCTCAAACAGACCCTATTTACGCGTAAACCAAACGAGTCGAGCAAAACGCTTCCAAACATTGTGCGTTCCGATTTGCAGCGTTTCAATTGCGAAATATTCATCAGTTAATTTCCGCAACTAAAGGCAGTCAGAACATAGCGAATAACCTTACGTCAAAATGAACCAATTCACTGATCGTCGTTCGGTCGACGACGAATGTTCGCATGTGTTGACCCATCAGTCACCCATGACTATTCACTGACCAATCAACTGCTGCTGTGATCAATCAGCAGGGAGAAAAACCAGCGACAAAGACCCACGAATTTTGTGTCACCAAACGCCACCCCGTCCCTCCTAACCGACACCCAACCACATCACGACAAGCAATGAAATACGAGTAACCTGATTCTTACCCCTCACAATCGTCGCCGTGACACCGTTCTCGTGGCATCACACGGACGCGCCCTTCACTACGACGATCATCAGGTGATCCTCTTTTGTGCTTTCGGTGGGCATGGCGGGCGCCGTGCGTTTCAGCAGTTCGGCGGAGAACGAACAGGGTGGGAATGCGTACAACGTGCCCGACGCCTCCGTATCCTTGTTGACGAGCGAAATCACCCCAGCCGCCTCCTTCTGCTTCAGATACGTGACGAGATTGCGTAACGGACGACATTGCGCCGTCGATTCGTCGAAGAATATGGACGATGACGGTCCGGGTAGGCCCAAAAATATACCGTAACCGGGCGACGACACGATTCGCTTGGACACGTCCTCCAGTTTGTCGGCATCGAGACGAAGTCTCTGCGAGATCCGCAACAAATGCTTACTCTCGTCGCTCTTCATCAGCACGTTGATGATATTACCGTCGCCGTCCGTCACGTGGAATTTGGCCGGAAACAGCGAATTCTTCAGAATGAGCGCACCCTGCCACGCGTTCGTCGTGCAGCCGACGACGTCGGTCAACGAACGCGCCATCGCCAACGCACTGCACGGTACCGTCGGCGGATCCAAACCGCTCTCGCTCGAGCCAAGCTGCGACCGCATCCGTTTGTAGTGCAGCGAGCCGTCGTAGTCGCATCCGGCGCCGCCATCGCCCTCTTCGTCGTTGGCACCGCCACCAACGCTGCCGTGATTCGGACTGCGCGATCGGCCACGTTTCCGCTGCTCGCTCCAAAGCGTAACGCCTGGCGGTATGTCGGCCGTTTCGAAGTCGTAGTCGCCGGCGCCGTTACCACCGGCGATGGGGCCGGCGCTTGGCCAAGGCTCGTACAAATTATCGGCCGCACCAACGGTCGCCGACGACATACCCACACGGTAGTCGCCGGCGCCGGAGGCGACATCGTCGTGCAACACCGACGGAGGGAGGGGTCGGGACGGCGCACGGGAACCAATATCGGCGAAGTCGACGCGTAGCTTATGTTCGATACCACCTAGCGGGAATCCGCGCATCTCTTTCACAGCCGCGGTGGCCGCGTCGATCGAATCGTACAGAATGTAGGCGCTGTTCTCCGTCTTGTCATAGTCGATCTTTTTGATGGCGCCGAAACGGTCGAATTCGCTTTCCAGCGCCGTCGTAGACGTCCATGGCCCTAGCCCACCGACCCAAATACGCGTGGTGGGCGTCGCTTTGCCATAGCCGATCTTGCACTGGTACTTGCCTATATACTGGCCGGATAGCTCGACTTTGGCACGGTGCGCCATGTCCAGATTCTTGTAGCGCACAAACGCAAACGCGTTACCCGTACCCGGTAACGGGCGTTTGATGTCCACATCTTCGACGATTCCATACCGGCCAAATATACGGCGCAGTTCCTCTTCGGTGATACTCAGCTCCAGATTGCCAGCAAACAGCGTTCTTGTGGCCAGCGGGTCATCCTCTGGCGGTACGTGATGCAAATAGTTGGGGAACCTGTCTTTTTTTTCCAACTTCTCGAGAAAATGCGTGTGCGGTGGCTTCAGCGGCATGAAAGGACGAGGAGGTAAGTACAGGTGGGGTGGGCCAGGCGGTAGATGTGGTGGAATGGCTATGGCGGGATGGAGGGGAGGTCGTGGAAGAAATTCTGGATGCGGTACCACCGGTGGCAACTCGCGACGAAAGTCACGAATGATGGGCAGCGGTGTGTAAGGGATACGGTCGTAAAAACGTTCAGCCGCACGGTACGGATCAGGGATTGGAGACCGTCGGTAGTAGCGGTCGTACTCAGGAGGCGAAAAGCTTCTGGAGCGTGGTCTACTGCGATGATGTTGCTGATACCGTTCTGCCGAAGGGCGACGACTCTCGTAAACTGGTTCAACTAAAGCTACCTTGTCATAAATTATGACGCGTGGTTTTGCGTGCTTTGCATCTCGTGCGTCTTCACTACTGCGAAAACAGACATACGCTACTCGTTCGTCAAGATCGTGTGAAATTCGTACGCTAAGGTCGCCGTATTTCTTGTACTCGTTGAATAATACATCTTTGATGACTTCGTCACTAGCTCTGGGGTGTAGAGCGCTGACGCAAAGCACTTTATAGGGCGGATTTGGGCCACGATCGGCATCTCGAAGTGAACTCCCATATTTGTCACGATACGATTTCTCATGTCCATAATGGTGCAGACTAACTGGCGATTGAACACGACTTCGACGATGCCCACGATCTGAGGATTCACGTTCATCTGAGCTATCATCGTATCGAGAATAACTGGACTTGTTACGTTTTCGGTGATATCGTGAACTATCACGACTCGAGCTACGATCGCGGCGCTTCATGTTTTTGATTCTTACTTTGATGTTTTTGTCGTTTTTGTAGCTGGATGAAACACCAATCATGAACAAAACGATCAAATCTGAACGCGATAAGAATATAATCTCAATATATCCAAACAGCGTAAGATAAATCTGAAAATTTTCCACCCGAATGAAGTAATAAGAGAACTGGTCACATTCTTTGATTCCAACAAAACAAAGTTAAACGAAAATTTTGCTCACGGACGTGAAAAAAAAAAAAAAAAACGCATTCGAGTTAAAGTATTTACATACAAAAGATCATACCAAGACAATATTACAATATAAGTTTACAATCTTGATGGGAAAGTATAAATATCAAACTACATTCCATTTTAAAACGATTTCGAATCTTCGATGAGTCGAAATTAAAACAAAAACACATCTTTGTGAAATTTATTCGAACGTCCAAATCATGACTAAACATTTTGCCTGTGACTTTATATATTCCGTGATCATGATGACTAGTAATTGGGGATAGTACTATCGAACTATCAAACTATCCATAATTCGATAGTAGGTCGATGAACTATGACTGCCGATAGTTTTTGTTGAAATGTTTATTTTGGCCTTATTTTACAAAATTTAACCATTTTCTAGAGTTTGTTAGAAAAAATTGGTAAAATTTATATCCCATTTTGAGCTTGAGAAATGAGATGAGAAAATTGGTTCATTCGAAAATTCGAAACTATCGAAAGATTATCAAGTACTATCGATAGTTTTTATTTTTTACCATCGATTAATCAAATAATAAAAAACTTTCGACTATTACCATCTTTGACTATATAGCTTATGGACTGCTAGAACTGATAAAATCTTGAAGCCGAACACTGCAGGCGTTACTTTTCGAAAAAGGTACTTTGTGTGAAAATTGAATTTGTATTCAGTTATATTTTCGTGACTCCTAACAATATAAGCAGTGAGAGAACGATATTCTTTTAAGTTTCACTAGTGTTTGTACTTTCACTTATCACCAAAGGTCGTTTTTCGTAAAAAGAACGCCTGTTAACAGTGGCTTCAGCGGTGTTCCATTTAACTCAATGTATTTCTTATCAGTTCTAGCAGTCCATTAAGCTATATAGTCAAAGATTACCATCACTATGTATGAGTATTGTTGTTCTACACTCCACCGGCACTCGCTCACTAACCATTAGCGCTACTACTTTCGATAATGAATACTAACACTTTCAGGTTGTACGAACAAACGACTTTTTTATTTCGTTCACCCGAGAACGCTGAAACTCATTTCCCACTCAAACTTTAATCTCGTAATGGAAGGAGATCGCTCATCTTCTTCAAACTTGTAAATTGTACTTTTGATCATTGCATTATAGTATCTCTAACTAAGTTACTTGTTTCTTTCCTTGGAAGTCAACCACACTTCAAGTATGATTAAGTTTCTAGTTCATCAGCAGTAGACCATCTGTGCGTATGTATAGCCTAATTCACACTTGGCAATTTTTCTAGCTACTATCCAGCTATCTAAGATACTGTTCGGTTAATAAATAGTCATTTTGTGTTTTTAATCATTTAAGTTAACCTTAGCTTTGTGAATAATCTTCCAAAAAAATCATTTAGTATCTTACATGACAACCTACCAAGTTACATTTCACTTTAAAAGGTTGAAATGAAAAGTAACTTTAACTGCTAATGGAATAGTTCCTCAACCGCTGGCTAGTAGCATGAAAACTAGCCAAGTGTGAATCAGCTCATGCGTCTTATGAAATAATTATATGAGATCGTGAATATGAGAATTTATGTGTTTTTTGAGAGGAGATTAGTAAACTATGGATTGTACAATCTACGCAATAAATCACAAAAAGATATAACAAGATAAGTTTAATATGTCATTGACATATATTAAGAGAGAAGTTTTGTAGTTTAAGTTATTTTGATGAATATATAGACATGGGTTTATCTTAGATCTGGCAAATCCCATGTTTATTATTTTTTGATGGAGAAGTTTATACCATGATTTTGATACTATTTTGAATTTGTATATTGCTTTCATGAATCTGAGGATTTTGTTGGATTCTATTTTCAATCTCAATGATGGTTTTAAATAAAGTGGGAAGTTAATTGGAGAATTAAGATAGGCTGTTTTTACATCATACTAAATTATATGTGAATCGTATTTATTTGCTATCGAAAGTAGGTATCTATCTAATTATCCAACATAAGGCTACAGGTGCGAATATTTCTTCTGATTGATATTCAGTTCTGTCTTTAAATCCCCAGGCTACTAATCTTGCTTTAGGTTTATGGTAGCCTTTTTCATCCAGTTTAGTTACAAATACCCATCATGTGTCTATTAAATTAGATTGTTTTTTGTGAAGTAGCTCTTCCCATACATCCATTTCTTTTAGGGATTTAAGTTCTTCCTGAATTGCTAGTTTCCAATCATTTTTAAAAGAGTTTTGTTCTTTTTCATAAATTGTTTTGAAAATACAATTTTTAATACACTTTTGATTAAATTTTTGTGTTATATTACAAATCATTAGAGGTATGATATTTAAGTTTTTAATGTAATCAGAAGGTTTTGCTATTAAGTCATTTTCAAATTCATTTAGTGACAATATGTTTTTATTTTCATCAAATTTAACATCATAAGCAACGTACATTTAATAAAAAATGGATCTTTAAGCAATATCCTGCTGTGGTATAATCCATAAGTATGTTTTTCTCTGATCTATATGATAATTTGGGGTCTATTTTCTTTTGTTTATTTTTATTTTGAGCTGTTGTATTTCTTTGTCTAATTTCGATTGGGATGTGTCTAAAAGTTAGTGAACCAAAAGTTTTAATGTTGTTTAGATCTTCGACCATATACATAATGGACTCCACATACTGATAAAATATTGAAGGCAACCAAATGAAATGTACATTCCATTCAAAAGCTTTTTCCCTTAACAAACTGTACTTTTCATAGAATTCATCTACAAATTCTCTTCGATTTGTCACCGTTAAATTAATTAGGATTTGTCGCCCTTAAATTAATAAGGATTCAGCGACAATTCGAGAATTCACCAACGAATTATCTTCGATTCATCGCCCTCAAATTAATTAGGAATCAGCGACGAATAGAGGAGAATTCACCTATGAATTCTCTTTGATTTGTCGCCGTTAAATTAATTAGGATTCAGCTATGAATCAAAGAGAATTCATTGATGAATTCTCTTCGATTTGCTATTAAATTAATCAGAATTCAGCGACGAATCAAAGAGAGTTCATCTATAAATTCTTTTCGATTTGTCGCTGTTAAATTAATTGGGATTCAGCGACAAATGGAGGAGAATTCACCTACGAATATTAAAAAGGAATAAATGACGCTATTTAATTCTAAAAACACTTTCATTTTGTAAAATGACAATGCAAATCCCTCCAAATTATTTAATCAATTGACTATGATATTTGATAAATCTTGAAAAAAGAAAGCTTTTGAATGAAATGTTCGCCTTCATGGTGTTTCCATATAAGCCAATGTTAATTTTATCAGTATGCACAGTCCATTTTGCTTAGATTTTGTCTTCTATTAAAAAACATTTTGAAACAGGTTTCAAATTTAGGATTTGATTTTGTTAGAGATCGATTTATTAAATAAGTAGCCATTTTTGCTGCATAGGCCCAGAATTTCAGATCCAAATTGCTATTAAAAATCATTGCCCTAACTCTTCTCATTATTGTTTGGTTTTTTCATTCTGCAATTTCATTAAGTTCCAGTGAATATGGAACTGCTGTTTCTAAAATGATTCCATGTTCTTGATAAAAATTCAACATTCTGTTATTTGTATATTCTTCTGCATTATCTGATCTCAATGTGCCTATCCGTGTGTCAGGAAATTTCTTTTTCATGGCTTAAAGTACTATTTTAAAATTATTAAATACATCATTCCAGGAAACTATCGGTATAATAAAAGTAAATTTTGAAAAATTATCAGTGAATGTTAAGAAATATTTTTGATCCTGAACTAAAGACAAAAATAATCCCATTATGACTGAAGAAATTAATTGGAGTTTTCTATTAGGTTTTGTTAGAAAAGTATTGTAACCTAATTTAAGATTAATTGCAGTTTGACATCATTCAGAATTAATAAATTCATCTTCTTTACACATTAATTAAGATGGTATACCTGTTGATAATTTTTGCTATAACTTTAAATATCTTATATTTAGGTATCCCATCCTTTTAAGCCACAATAATTTTTGTTTTTTAGCGGTAGTATTTGTATAAGGAACTATTTGATTCTGATAATCATTAGTATTATTTACATTTTCATTTGCAAATTGAGAATTTTGGTTTGGGTTACTAGATTGACTATTTATTTCTGAATTTTTATCTAAATTTTCTTGTTCATTAATAGTCATTAATAAAATTGAAATTATTGTTTTCAAGTATTTCAGTGTTAATATTATTAGCATCGTCTATTTGATCATTATTTATATCTTTGAAATTACCTAATATGATCATTATTATTATTACTATTTAAACACTGATCTTAATTTTCATTATTTATTTCATAAATTTGTAAATTTTCGCCCCCTGAGGTGGGCATTTATTATCATTTTCTATTTTAATTGATACTTCACAGTCATTTCAATATGTATTTTGCATATTTTGACCTTCTTACATTCTTTCCTCAATCTCAAAATCATTCTAATCAGTGTTATATGTTTTCTGACTTTGTTATATTCTTTCTTCAATTCCAAAATCATTCCAAACAGTATCTTGTGTTTTCTGAATTTTTTTATCTTCTTGAATTTCCAATTCCATTTTGCAATCTTTGCATTCATCATCTTAAATTGTTGGCCTACATATTTTCTGTTTTTCATTTTCTACTAACTTATAATTTATTACAAATCTCCATTATTTTATTATTATTAATGTTTTGGGGGTTATTGTTAGTAAAATTACTCATACTCACATTATTATTATTACAATTACTAATATTTGATGAATAATTATCATCTTTTTTGTTTTTAGGACAATTTGACTTTATGTGATATGATCTGTTGCAGAGGAAACATTGTATGTTTTGATTTTGGTATTCATTTAGTGGACTTGTTTTCTGATTTGAATATTGGCTATATAAGTTTGAATTCCCATGATAAGTATTTTGATTATTATAATTTTGGTGACGGTTATTTTGGTATCAATCTTGATTTTGTTTGAAATTTTGGTCGTTACAATTATACTCTTGATAATTTGGGTTAGTGTAATTATTTCTGTTTGTGGGGATTGATTTCAATTTTCTCTAAGTACCTGAATATCTCTCATTTTTTGGTCAAAATCCTCCTAAAATATGTTTTAGATTGTTTAAAGTTCTTTCTTCTGAATTTAAATTTTCAAATCTCCTTAAGGGTGCAGCTTGTTAATGTCCTAGTGCCATTAGAAGGTTTTCAAGTTCTAAACTTTTAGTAATTTCTTTACCTATGTCCCTTACATCTTGAACAAGGTTATCCCATATGGTTAAAAATACGCTAATATTGCCTTGAGGTCTATATCAAAATTGTTGCCATTTGGACTTTGCCATATTTACCATAAGTTTTGTTTTGACTCCATAAATACTAACTAAATTAGTAGAAATTTCGTCTACTGTTCTACAATTTCTTATTTCTATGGCTATATTATATGACATGCATTTGAGAATAAAAGCTTTGGCATTGTCTTGTCTTTTACAGTATACCTTATGTGTTTCAGAAGGGATAAAATCTAATTTGTCAAAGTTCCATTTATAATATTCTAATGCTTTTGAGTTTCCAAAAATATCATAATATCCAGCTCCTCTGATTAAAGATACTGTTAATCGTTTCCAATGTAAACAATTATTTCTAGAAAAAATTTTTTCCAAGTGTGCAATAATTTATTTAATTTTTCTTCAATTTGAATAGATTTAGTGTTGTTTGAGATTTTGTTTTGATTCATTGGAGACATATTGTAAAAAATAATTTATAAAATATTTTTAAAATCAATGTGTTGCGAGAGTAATTCAATAGTTTTAAATTACCTCAACAAATAAAATAATTTCTTTTATATTATCTTTTTATTAATATTTCACTTTGATTATTACAAACACTTCGAAATTATACTTAATATTATTTCTTGGTGATACAGAACATCCGCCGAATATGATGACACATTATTGTCAGCATATCTGGTGGTGTCTGATTGTGAGAAGCTAGGTGAAATATAGACAGCTATTATTCCAAGAATTAGGAATAATAGTTGTCTATAATTTGTTTGACACGTTTTTGTAGACGAACTGAATCGTCTGAAAAAATGGGACGGAACAAAGGTCCCCGGGCGAAAGAAAGCCCGAAGCTCCTGCTTCGTCAAATTTTGTGTTCCTGAAAGTTTACTTTTTTACTATATTATATTGTTAATTCTAGTTACAAAACAATATATCACAAATATTTCTTAATTTTACGTTGCGGAATTGATCATCGCCTAAAATATAAAATTTAGCATTTGAGCATAGAAATTTATTATTGCAAATTGACTTAGTGGATATAATTTGGCATAATCAAATTTATTATGCTTTTTAATGTTAACTTATTATATTTTTTTACAAGAATAGACTTAAAATTATGGACCATTAACGATGTATTGCTCCCAATGCCAAATCATTTATTTGATTGTGCGCATTGATAGCGATACAATTTACTTTTAGGTTCACGTAGACCAATATGGCTACTGTGAGTGTTAATAAACTACACCAACCTATTAGTAGTATGTGTGCCGTGTTTATTGTGTCTTGGTATCCGAGATCGGGGATTTTTAATTCTGCAGATTTTAATCTTTCTTCAATTTTGTGAATAGGCGTTATTGGTGAAATATAGGGTATGTTGTCATGCCATTCATTATTATAGGCAATAGACATATTCGGAAATTTGAACGATTGATGTAGTCCAAAATCGAGTTCCATAAATTGATATTTTGTCCAAACTAGCGGCAGATGATGTTCAATAAGAGTGTCCTTGTCAAGTTCGTCGATACATGGGAATCCTGCCGGAATAATTGTTTCTGCGTTGTTTTCCTTCTGTAGTTGTTGGATTTCTATTACACATGGAACTGTTAGTAGAGTTGCTCCAGGCCATGAGTCATTAATCGTTATGCTGGTGCTGGTTTTCGTTATTGTGTTTACTGATATTAACGGATTTCTGGCGTTTGTAATTGCAAATTGATTCATTTCGATTTGTTTTACTATAATCTCGTTATGATTTATTTCGCATTTGAAGGTGCATTTCTTGATTATTTCTTCATATCTCATACCTGTGAAGAGGGCCCTCGCACAATTACCCTTATTATTGGTCGTGCGGGCTTGTGGTAGAAAACATAATAAACTATGTTTGCAACAAAGATCAATATCTGTTCCAGTTATGATTCTTATAGATCCATCAGCTTTGTTGTGGGATAGGATCGAAGGTTCTTGATCCCAAGAGCAAATTTTATTGTCATGTGTTCGAAATGCTAGTGGAATGAAGTTATATAGTTCATATTTAGCGTGAAAGTTTCGAAGTGGAATTTTAATTTCTATTTCTATTTCGTCTCCTGAAACATAACAATTAACTAGTTTCGTTCTATAATAGGATTGGATTGATTTTTCGTCTAATACTATTGCAAAGTTTGACTTTTCTGCGATTTTCTTAAGTTTTTATAAGTCTTCTTTTAACGTTGTTTCGTTGATTATTGCTGCAGGAAGATGGTTGTTTTTACAAGACGTAAATAATTGGTTGAGTTTGGCATTTTCAGTGACAAAGCTAGCATGAAGAGTTCGAGCTGTGTCGAAGATGAGTTCGCGTCTGGCTTCAATAATTATCTCGTTATTCTGATTTTGAATCGCGTCTTTAAGTGCTTGAACATTTTCCTTCAAAATTTTGGAGTTTTCGAATTCGATCTTTTCGAAATTTTTAATGTTATTTTTTACGTTTAATAATTCTGCTTGGTTTTCTATTACAGATTCTCGGAGTTTTTCGTATTGCATTTTTAAATTCTTCTCGTTCTCTATAAAATCATTACCTTGGGAAAGTGTCATGACATTGCAACACCATGTGTCAAAGTCACCAAGCATTTGTATGCCACGTTTACTTCTTTTTGAAGGTTCTCGGTCAAATTCCTTAATGATTGCTTCGTTTAGTAGTTGGATATTTGTAATTAGGTCTATGATCTTCAGCATATTTTTTGATCGTTGTATACACCATGTGTTTTCTGTAGATGCGCAACTTTGCAATTTTGTTATTTCTTCAAGCCATTCAGGTGTTTCTATGTTCTGTCTTCTTGGAATTTTCAGGCTGTAGACTATGGGAATTGTTTTCTCATAAGCCTTGCTGAATTTATTTAATTCAAAGTATGCTCCTGACGATGCACTAATTTTCGTTTTTACACTCGTATTTTTGGTTTGGTGTGTTAGTATGATAATTATAATGAAAACGATAGCTGCGAATTTTATCATCTTGTGTTCTGAAATCATTACAAATCACACGA
Organism: Ericerus pela; assembly: GCA_011428145.1. Taxonomy (NCBI): domain Eukaryota; kingdom Metazoa; phylum Arthropoda; class Insecta; order Hemiptera; family Coccidae; genus Ericerus; species Ericerus pela. The sequence goes on from WOFM01000516.1 coordinate 468,885, forward strand.
AATTTTGCTGTTAGATGCAGTATTTTATCCGTCGGTACGTTGTTTCGTTGTTATCTTTTGACGTAAAAGAGCGAGATAACTTTTATAAAGTGCGAAAAATGTATATCGATGCACAATATTTCTTTCATTTTTATTTCTTTCTCATAAAAATATACATATGTGCTAGAATTACACCATTTGTGTTAGTGTGGGATTCTGGAATTCGCTTTGTGCTGCTGCCGTCGAGTATAGGCTTAAGGAGATGGCAGACTCCGGTGTATTTTGACTGTTCAGCAACAATTCATGTTGCTTTACAGCTTGCCTATATATGGAGGGATCGCAGTCTTCTTCGTGTATTCAATATGTTAATTCGCTTCAATGTCTTACGTCCTCGTCCACCTTTAGTTTTATAATTTTGAGTTCCTAGTATTTTTAAGAAATCGTTATTATTTTTTTTTGTGTGTGTGTTGTTTTTTTTTATTATTTTTTTTTTGCCCTATGAAATTGAACAAGGATTTATTTTACGAGTTTGATAAGACCATGAGTTTAGGCACAGATCGTGCTAGTGAGGATGTTTTGGAGGATGCTCCAATGTATCCGACTCCTGCTGAGTTGCACGCGTTACCAAAGTTCATGGTTCAGGATAATGGGCTGGTTGAAACTTCGGAGAGTTTCATGCTTGCAGGTGTCTCTTCCGTATCTACGTTGCTGGTCTCCACGCTGTCCGTGTCTCTTTACTGGGGTGGTAGGCCTTTGGAAAATTTTTAAGGCGCTGCACTCTTTTTTGTCGGCTGATTACGGACCAACCGGGGTAGATGCGTATTGTAAGAATTTTCCTGGCAACTCGTTGAACACCTCGTTTGGTTCATGGAGGCATGTAATGCCAGAGAGTTTATGTGAATGTTGTTTGCAATCCATGGTTCAGCTCGCTTCACAGTTTAGTTTCCTCTTCCCAGAGGCAAGCCTGTGGAGATGGGAAGGATCTGTGGTTTGCTTTTCGACTCTTGAAGTAAATCCTTCTGACATTACTGGGTACGCCGTCGGTTTAAATCTTCTGACTGCCATTATACTGGCGATGCAGCCTCTCAATTTTGGCGCTAAAGTACGTTTCGCCATTACTAACACTGCTTATGCCAATACCATCATGGATAGGTCGCAGTTTCAACATTTGGTCGATTACTTCGTTCGTTTCTATCGGCGGAAGATTGAGATTAATGACACTGCTCATTACATTGAAGTTTTGCGTGTTTTGGAGCCATCAGAGAAACTGACCATTTCACACGATTGCCGAGTTCTCCGAGGGGCCGATCTGAGAAGTGAGCCGAGTGCTGGACCAAGCAAAATGATTGTGTCCAATCGGCGCATGTTCCTGGTTCCTCGGCATCAGCGTTTCAGGCGTCATTCTGCTTCTCCCAAAATTGAACCAAATGATCATTTTGAAGGAGTGGAGCAGAGTGAGGTCAAGCCAGAGGCTGAAGAGGCCTCTCCTCAAGATGTAAATTGGTAGATTGGTGAGTAAAAAAAATTTTATACTTTTTGATGGGAGAAAATTTATACGTAACTGGTCCTTACAATATATCTTATTTATAATTATTACGAATTAAATTACAAGGGTTATAGTACATTGGTTCAGGTGGAGGTTCAGAGTATCTTTTTATGTATTCCTCTAAACTTAACTCACTCGGTTTCCTAATTTCTTGGGAAAAGGGTCGAATAGGTAGAGACAAAGGTTGTGTTATACTTTTTCCTTCATCACACCTATTGAACAATTTGCTTTCTTCTAAATGTTGATTTTGGGTAATTAACTGAATCTTTTGTAAAGTTATCCTTTTCTTTTCTGGGTCTTTTAATTCAAATTTCTTTCTCCATTCTGAACTATCTTTTCCTTTTAATAAAGCTTCTTCAGTAAATGTCACTTTTTTACTGTTTTTATTTTTATTATCAGCTTTCTTTAGTATTCCTTTTCGTGGTCTTCCTCTTGGACGTTTGATAATGATTTTAATTTTGTCCTCTGATTCATTTTTTTCAGAGCTCTTTTCCTTCTTTGGTCTACCTCTTTTTCTTTTTGGATTAGAAATAAATTCTTCAGATTCTGAGTTATCGGATATAGTGTTTTCAATATTTGATGGTAATTTAGCATCACCACGGGCATTATAAGGTGTGAGTCTTCTTATATGCACTGTGTCGTCTGTACTATTTCCATTGTCAGAGATTATACGAACAATATAATTTAGATCTGAAATTTTTCTCACTATTCTATATGGTCCTAGAAATTTTGGTTTGCCTTTTCCGTAATTTATCGGTGCTTTCAAAAGAACTAAATTGTTAGTTTCATAAGAGATTTCTTTTCCTCCCTTATTATAACGTTCTGAATATTTAATTGCGTTTTCTTTATCAAAGCTCGGAATTGTTTTTCGTATTTTATTGCTTCACTTATCTGTTCTTCTCTGGTTTTGCTGATAAGTGGTGATGGAATAATTAAATTTATAGGGGGTTCTCCTTATAACCGTGCATAAGATAAAATGGATTGTGATTATTTAATCCTTTGATAGGTGTCATATTATAGGTCAAGGCTACGTTATGCACGTGTCTGGCCATTCTTCACTATCGGTACTCTCGTATTTTGCTAACATTTTTTTTATCGTTCCGTTCATTTTCTCTACTTGTCCTTGAGTTTGCGGTGAATATGATGTAGAGTAGTATATTTTAATACCGTTATTTTTACAGTAATTTTGTACGTATTCGTTTGAAAAATGAGTTCCATTATCGCAAGTGATCTTCGTCAGTTTTCCGTAATGACGTACAATTTCTTTTAAAAATTTAAATACTGAATGCGGGTTTGGTTGCGTTACTGCTTTAGTCCAACATATTTTGTTGCTTATCTATTCCCACTATGACAATTTCTTTTCGTTATTTGTATTAAATTTTCCTATAAAATCAATTTGGATATGTGCAAGTGGTATGCATTCTTCAGGATTAATTGGTTTTAGATATCCATATTTTTCGTTAATGTTTTTATTAACTTGGCACTGATAGCACGAATGTACATGCCTCGAGACTATTTTAGGCATTTGTGTAAAGTAGTATCGAGCACGCGTTTTGGCAAGAGTTTTACAAATTCCAAAATGTCCTCCCCCAGTTTGACTCTCATGACATATATCCAGTATCTGAGGTATGAGGCAGTCAGGAATTACTGGTACGGCATAATGATTTACAGAGTTATCACTATTTTTCCATAGGATTCCATATTCATCAAGGAAAAACGGATTTAGATTGCGTGATTTTCTTGCTTTTAAATTTTTTCTTAATTCTTTTTCGTTACCACCTTATAAAATTTTAATTATAAGTCCCCAATATTTATCTTCGCGTTGTAAATCCCATAGATTGTGA